>JASCZW010002968.1:0-28602 GCA_034211315.2 Aedes japonicus | reverse complement strand
CATTTCTCGAGTACTTTTTCAAACAGACGTATCTGATTTTGTAAACAAAAAGGGGAAGTAAGATTCAAACGTAAATTTCTCAATACTCTAATCACCCTCACGGAAACTAGCATCACAATCATGTTAGGGAAATGTTATTCCTTGTGATGGTGGCCATCACATGCAACCTCATGCAACCTAGAAAATGCTAAGGGTTTCAAGAATTCAACGTTTGAATCTTACTTACCCTCTTTGTTTACAAAATAAGATACGTCTGTTTGAAAACGTACTCGAGATTTCTTCTTATCGGTTGTGAATGTTACTGGCTGGGCTTAGTGTCAACCATAGAGAACTTGTCGAGAACTTCCTTCATTCATAAATAAAAGAGTACTGCAGGGCTCAAAATCTGATTGTAATTTACTGAAATGAATCACACGCATTCTATGTTAAATCAATACCGAAATTCTTATAATTGGTTCAAATTATTATCAAAAATACTTTACGACCACATTTTCTTGATCGTTTATATTAACTAAGCCGGAAGCAGTTGTACTCAATACCCTTGCTGTTGTGCCGAACCGATATTAAAAGTTAATTTTTCAATTGCATCTATAGATAGCCAACACAACATTTTGGTCCACCTCAATTCAGTTCAGAGTTTACAGAGTTAACAGAGTTTTTTTAACGTAGGACTACGTTTCTTTTTCCTATACCGGGTGGCATTCCAAAATTTTGAAAAATGAGAGCGTTACGCAAAAATGAAAGGTTTTTAAACGCGTACTCAGTTTTGAGTCTGTTTTGACTCACTTTTGTCAATAGAGAAGTCACTCAAATTTGAGTAAATGATACTGGCATTGACAAGTCGACAAATCAAAAACATCCATCTGATTTGAGTCGATGTTTTTGATTTGTCGACTTGGCAATGTCAGTAACATTTACTCAAATTTGAGTGACTCAAATCTGTCCATTCGAACGGTGGCTCGTAAAATAGGGATGTCGCCTGGTTTTGTCCAAATATCAAAACAACGTTTGGGACTTAAGTAGTATAAAGTAAAAACAGTTCCAAATCGCAATGACAAAAAGAACTTGGCACCAAAATCACGGGCTCGACGTTTGTACTGCGAATATTTGACGAAGTTGTCATGCGTTGTTATGGACGATGAAACTTATGTCCTGGAGGATTTCAAGCAGCTTCCAGAGCTGGTTTTTTGTTCAGCTATGGCCAGAAATGCAACAGCTGAGCATTTCAGAACGAAGAAGGCATCGAAATTTCCCAAAAATTACCTTGTGTGGCAAGCAATTTGCACGTGTGGCAAAAAGAGTAAATCTTCCGTCACTACAGTCACAATCAACAAGGATATCTATCTGAAAGAGTATCTGCATGAAGCTACCCTTCATCAAAAGTCACAAAGAAAAACCTTTGTTCTGGCCCGATTTGGCATCATGGCACTACGCTATAACTGTGATGTAGTGGTATCAAGCAAATCAAGTGAACATTGTACCAAAAACCTCAAACCTGCCAAATGGCCCAGAGCTACGACTAATCGAGACATATTGGGCTCTGATGAAGCGGAACCTTTCTGGAAAGAAGCAAGGAATCCAAGACATCAAACACTTCCAGCAAATTTGGACAAAGACGGCTTCTACGATTTCTGAAGAGTCTGTACAAACCCTAAAGGACGGAGTTAAGCACAAAGTTCGATTTTTTTTTTGCAAATACCGAATAACTAGGTATGTTTTGTCTTCACGAATTGTTTAAACACATCCCATGAATCTGAAATAAACAACTACGACGGAAATACAATGCATAATTTAGGTTCTATTGATGTTTTAAGGTGTCCGGGTTATTGCGGATACATACCTGAAGATTGTTGTAAACAACCTGTGTGGGTTCTCATAAAGCTGACTAAATTATGAAACTTATTGGCACCTGATTGATTTCTGGTGCCTTTCAAACTTAACATTTCTCCAAGCGTTATTATGCAAGCAGTTCCATGTGTTCTGATTACATTTGTGCTCAATAATAAGAAACGATTGTAAAATGTAGGATATTTTTTTTTTGAGATGTCCTGGGTCGTCCAAACTGTCCTGGAGTTCAGAACTTAAGATCTTCAGTTCTTACGGTAGCTTTATCCGCTTTACGTTATGATATATAGTCAAACATATTTATTCAATGAATGGCTTGGAAGACCAACAGACATTATGAGATAGTCTTGGGATATTCATACCAAAGAAACTAACTTAACTTTGTATAGCCCATGTAGCTACTTTTTAAATTTGTAGACTTTATGTTTTCAATGACCTAAAACTAACAAGATTTTGATGTCTGTGGACGTTTCAGAATATTCATTGAATATGTTTGAATAGTTTTCGTAGGTTTTTATGGCCCAAAAGGCTGTGGTTACTTCTGTACATCTGAAGTTCTGAGCTCAAGTCAGCTTTTATGAACTTGGACATCCCAAGATAATCTGATATCGATTGTTGACCTTACAGAAGATTCACTGAATGTGTTTGAATGCATATCGTCACCTTCCGTAGGTTATAAAGTTAATTTTACGACTGTAGATCTTCACTTCTGAACTCAAGGGCAGTTTTGGGGACCTAGAACATCCCAAAATATCTTATTATATCTGTTTACTTTCCAAAAGACTCACTTAAATTGGTCAGATACGTATTGTTTGGTCCAGAAAGCTACAGCTACAGCTGTAGATTTTACAGTATTGAATTCCAGTATAGTTTGGATAACCTAGATGATTATCTGGTAATGTTTGTTGGTCTTCTAAGATATTCAATGAACATGTTTCAATACACATCGTAGCTTTGCATAGCCCAGAAAGCTGTTGTCTATCAGGTTTGTTGACTTTTAAGCATATTAATTGAATATGATTGAATATTTTTTGTTAGCTTTTATTGCCTTAAAATTACTGTTACAACTGTTGATCTTAAGTTCTGAACATCAGGACCGTTTGGATGACCTAGAGGATCAGAAAGTTATAAAATATTGACTATTTACCTTCCAAAGGATTCATTGAATATGTTTGAATACATATAGTCACCTTATATATCCTAGAAAGCTACTGTGACAATAGTAGGTCTTATGTTTTGAGCTTAAGGATAGTTTGGATGACCTTTTATATCCCAAGATTGTCGCTTTATATCGGTTGACCCTCTACACTATCTAATGAATATTGTTAAACACATATTGTTCCTTTGCATACTCCAAAAACCTACTGTTACAACTGTAGATCTTATGGTCTGAACTCAAGGACAGTTTGGATGACCCCGATTATCAAGGTTTATTTTGTAATGTTTGTTTGTGGACTTAAATATTCTCTCTGAATATGGTTGAATACGTAGCGTTACTTTGTGTAGCTACAAAAGCTGTAGTTACTACTGTAGATCTCAAGTTCTGAACTCAAGAACAGTTTTGATGACATTGGAAGTTTTATTCAAGACAATTGGAAGTTTTATTCAATAGTTTTAAATCCATATCATAATATTATATAGCTCTAAAAACTACTGCTTCAGCTGTAGATTTGAAGTTCTTAAATCAAGTGCTTTGGGGATAATTTAGAAGGATACTATTATTCAAGCATTTATTTTTTCTTCCTGAACTTCTTAAATTTCAGGATGTTCTAGGTCGTCTAGAAGGTATTTAACTTATATGTTTTTATATTGCTCAGACAGAAAAAATAATAAAAATATGTTAAACAAATTTGACGAAGATAATATACACTTTTATTCAGTCTGTGATTCTCCACAGCAATTTTTCTTCAATGGTCATATAAGCCCCCTTATGCCTGAAGGAGTTAATATACGTTTAGGACAAGGATTAACATTCATGAGTTTTTCAATAGTGTGTGGCCTTGTAACCCTACCACCCTATAGGTTTCCCCGCCTTGTTTGTGGATGGCTTAAGCGCCACTCCGTGAGGAGACCATCCAGCTGTTTAGAAGCTTGCCCGGCCTGAGACCCTTTCAGGGTATGTGTTCATGTGGAGGGGGAACGGGTGGATCGGATAACTATTTCGCAAAGAAAGAACCACATTCAGGGTATATAAGAGCATCAGATCGCTATTATGCGTAAAAACGATCCAGATTCTAAGCAAAGCCCAAAATCACGCAATGTATCATCACAGGCCAACCTTGCCGACAAATCGATCCCGAAAATGGAAAAAGAAAGGAGTTTTCCAATGGATGGTTTCGGAGCCACCTTCCCCAGTACAAAAACCCACAGAAAATTACGAAAACGAGCAATGTGAAAGTATCTTACATCACGTCATCTAGTTCAATTAAAAATACTGTTCTGTTTGTCTGTGAAGCTGCTTGCATTTATTACCGTAAACATTTGTAAGGATCCAAAGAGCTTTCATTTAGTTTTATCTTCCTTTATTACACATTTTTGCATAGGCCTAGCTAACGGTTTCCTCTTACTGAGTTCTCTCATTTTTCCTATCTCTAGAGTGCTGTTTAGTGTGCTATAGGCTCGAGAAGCTTTCGAGAGCGGCTAAGGAAAGCTTCTGAGCACTGCCACGCATCACGAGTTGGCTATGTGAGCGGGCAGAAAATGACCATACGTATGGGTTTACAGTGCATGCATGCTTTACTCACGGTTTGGACGTTGGTTGGATGACTTTCTGACTTCTCTCTCTCCTCTCGCTGGACTCTCTCTCGCTGGTCGGTTTAGGGTCGATCACTCATCGGTCGATACTGAACTTAGGGTGTCGTATGCTACGACGGCTGTTGCTTCTCCTTGCTCTCGATTGCGGATGATGGTACTCACTGCTTACGCATCACTGTTCGCGGCGCCGACGGCGCCTCACACGTTGATTTGTGGACTTTCTAGTTTCGACGGGGTACTCGTCGCATACTTTCGATCGTCACCGAAAGCGGTTTATATGTTCACGAATGAATTAATGATGGGTTGCTTTAAGCCCTGTCTGGGGTGCGAGTGTAACGGTTGCAACCCCTTCCGGTCACGTGTACCACCGTACCGGGTTACTCCGAAGCTGGGTAGTGGGGTCAGGAATGGTCGTAACTGTGAGGAGTGGTGGTGTGACGGGCTGGCACTTGCCACTAATCTAAATGGGGAAATAATGTCCAGGCACGTTTGCACTGTCAGCACGTGGTAATAGCACACATCTATTCCAGCAAATTACCTGATCTCCGTTTTGCACACACTAACAGCCAGTACTAAATTAAATCGTACTCTTTCTCTACGAACTTTCTATGCACTATCTATGAGGAAAAGAACTAGATTAAGGACTTGGGATATCTTCACATTGCTTTTTGTCACATTTTACCAAACTAATCACACCACGACGCGGAACTGATATCGAACTACTCCTGCCTCTTCCACTAGCCAGATCAAAGTGATCGAGTAGAGGTTGCTAGTCCTCAGATAAAGCGCGATATTATCCGTGGACCGGAATTGACCTCCCGAAGTGTCTAAATTGTCTTTACGCATACTGTTAATCTGATGTGAAAGGGGGGTGGAGCAAAGAACATTTTCTATCCAGCGAAATATATACCCGACCAACACATTTCTTCTAGAAACCCGAGAAAGCAGTAAAGGAGAAAGGTCATTAAAACCTCAAAGGGTTTCAGGCGGGTCGCTGAACGCATTCGTACAGCATGTCCATTTGGTTAGAACCACGCGGTACACAATTTTTGTAGCTACACGCGGGAGAATGTCGCTCAGGATCTCATAATATATTGAGTGCCTTCAATTAAAGAAATCTGGGAAGCGGTGAAGATTTGCGGGAATTATTTACAAAAAAAACTACGAAGACTAATTTACAATTTCTAGATTAACCAATGTGAATAAAAAATAATGACGTTTATGATACAAATTTAAACAAAATGATTTTACGAATTACTATTTACACAAAAATATAACAAGTCACTATCGTATCCGCTACAGCCTGGAATCAACATCTTTTTCTTCTAAAATTGATGCGTAAAAATATTTCCGATCGATTGGTACACAATTTTTGGAAATCTTTTGAGAAATGATTAAGATACTAACTCTCAACACCTAACCACTTTTCGTGACGGTCGCAATGTGTGTTTTTTTTTTTTTTTTCTAATTTTACCCCAGTATAGAAAACAAAGACGTACTTCTACGTTAAAAAATGTGTTACTAGAAATTTTTTGAATGGGTTCGTGGTGAATCACTACTTATTTTAGCGGAGAATAACTGTTGACGACATACCTATGTTCGATCTAATTCCAATTGTGAGTCACCTTCAGTGTTACGACGGGTTTTTGTAGAAACGCGATGAGCAGGGAGAAGTTCATACAATGCTTAAGGTCAATACAAAAATACTACAAAACTATGTATTTAATTTACACAACGTGTTATAAAACGCTGTTCAATGAAAGTCGGTCAATTTAAAGACGTTTTGTTATAAGATTTAACTCACTGTGGTTGGCCTGTGGTACTTGATGCGAGCGTTATCTTCGTTTACCTAGCTTTTAATTCACTTACAAATAAAGACAAATCCTTATGATACGGGAGATCACATCATAAAATTACTACCTTACGGGATACTTTACTGGAAATGTTTCCTTGTCATTGCAACGGAATTCAACGGTGTCATAAAACTGTTCTACATATCTTGTGCTTTGCATTTTTATCTCGATGGAACGTTGTGCAGCCTTACTCCTTAATAACTCATTTATCCTCAATTTCATCGTCAACCCGAAAAAGC
Organism: Aedes japonicus; assembly: GCA_034211315.2. Lineage (NCBI taxonomy): Eukaryota > Metazoa > Arthropoda > Insecta > Diptera > Culicidae > Aedes > Aedes japonicus. Next base: position 21,911 of record JASCZW010002968.1, on the reverse strand, counting down.
AATCTAAAATGCCATATCCGACAATAACCGGTGGGTCATTACTGGATTTTTCTTCAACCAACTTCCCACCAGCATCAAAAACCACAGGCTATCCTTTTAAGAGGTCCTCATTCACCTCTCAGGCTACGGCATTTAATTTTACCCCTTCAGATGAACACGAACAGAGATTCCTACCTACCTCGTTTTTTTTTTCCTTTTCTTTTAATGTCACGTAATTAAAACCCTAACCAAAGAAGACGGTAAGATGATCTCAATCAGCTTCTTAAGCGAATGGCCTGGGACGCGATCTCTGCCCAGTCAGTGGTTGGCTCTCAGTTTGCGCGGCATAAATGATGGTCATTACTCCTTCTCGGTGGCTCCCGTCCGTCAGTGGCAGATACCCCCGGGGGTCATCCCTTGTCCGAGTCATTGCAAACGATGACGACTTCAAGTATTCCATAAGCACCGATTCCGCAGTCATTGTCCACACGTGACAGAGGCACCGGTAATTACACCGTATATAATTGCTCTTTGCATAAATGTGGTGAATAAGGCTGGATGTGTTGGTAGTGGAATGACAAGAACAAGCCCAATTTAGAATGCCCAAAGTTGGATCCTCCGTCAGGGCCGTCTGGTTTCCCGTGAAGCAACACACGAGTAGGATTCACACTAATTGATTCGTTCGACTTCTAGGAAACGCCATCAGCAGCAGATCCTAACAATGCGCTTACGGTACCGTTTGCAAGTCATTCTCCCTAAGCATGAGAGGTGCGACCTACATTTCGGATCCCTTCGGTTTCCCTTGATTACACAAAAGCCTCGGCGGCCAGGAACCTGATTAGACAGCCCTTCGGTCGCTCGCTCGCTCGCGCTAAAAGGTGCGATGCTTATCAATCAATTTACCAGGAACTTTCCACCTGCTTCGACGGGGCGGCTGCCGTCGCCATTCGTCGAGGATCATCATAAAGAGAAATGACGACGGGAAACGGCGCTGGCAATCGGAGGGATGGATCCATTTGTTTTGTTGCTTGGGCGATCTATATTGCTGATCCCTGAGTCGACGGGAGTTCAAACGATATGACTGCACCGGGATGGACTTTATACATATATAGGCCAGTCATGGCTAATTAGAGGGATCAAAAGAAAAAGAGAGCAGTGTGCCATTCGGGGCGAGGGTAGAAATTCCATCAAATTACAGACATCCATCACGAGCCATTCGCCGCGGCTGTGTGGACAAAGTCAGAATCTTCTTTCACTCAAAACAGCCGGTAGGGGCAATAACGACCAGGTTCACATTTAAATGTCAGTTTCTAACAAAAAGCCAGGAATGAAAAAAGACGATGAAAATGCGATCTTTGCGCCGTTGGTACTTATGACGGCTTCATTTGAATAATAGGACTTGTGCGGCCGCCACTTCGCCTAAACTTCACCCATCATGAGCGCACTAGTCAACTGCCTCATTACCGGGTGTATCAATGTCTAATGACGATGATCTTAATCATCTTGATGTGTGTCTCTTCTTCTGCCAACCGGACCGCAGATTCAACTGTTGATGAGCACGTGCTGCCCGCGCCGATGGACATTTCGAAACCACTCCCTCCCTCCTCCCTACTCTTGCAAGCAACTGAGTAATAGAGAGGAATTGGCCGATGTCCGGATGGAAGCTGTGTGCGGTGGCGGTATGAGTAGTTAATGATAGACGAAAACACCTGCACGACCCGAGTCCCGTGTTGATGGTGGATGGCATTGTGGGTTGTGGGAAATACAGTGTTGCAAGTAAATCTTGGAGAATCTTAAAAGTATCTTCAGTGATGGCGTTAGCACTATAGAGTAATTGGTATTTGCTTCTGGGAGAGCGCTAAGTTCTTATCTATGCAAGGGTGGGTTTTCTCAATTACAGATTCTGATCTATAGGTTGAATTTCTACGAAGTTTTACCGAGTTTCAACGAGCTTCATTCAACTGAAATAAATTATAAGGCTCCTCTTCCTCAAGACTAGCGAACGGACTTAGAGTGGAAGTAACTCGGTTGAATTTACCAAGTGTTTTTCCCAATGCATTCTTCTTTTTCGGTCCAGCCTGCAGGGTAGACAACCATATTGCCCAAGCAGCACACAACCGTCAAAAATGGTTTCAGCAGCTCGATTGTGACTTAATTGAGTCACAGAACAGTCATCTTCACTGGGTTGAAACAAGTGTGCTACTAGGGTGGCGTGATCGGTAATTGTTTTGTCATCGTGCCGAAACAATTGAATTTTTCTATTGAGCTTAAATTTGGTACGATAACTTAAAATTTGGTACGATACTATTGTGAGCTACACTTTGATAGCTCAATGACATACGGGATCAAGTCCCTATCAGTTCGAGGGTTTTTTGACTTCAAATTATATTAGGACTTCAGGCGTGAAATTTTCAAGAATCGGAACATCATACATTTTCAGCCTAAGTTGGAGCAAAATTGTCTTCTACAACTTAACTTACCTTACCTTACCAATCAGACTAAGGCCGGCGTGGCCTCTGCTGTAGACAGAAGTTGTCTACATTCTACTCGGTCCATGGCTGTCACACGCCAGCATCGCTGTCTGCGGAGGGGCTGCAGGTCGCCTTCTATTTGATCGATCCACCTTGTTCGTTGCGCGCCTCTTCTTCTTGTACCTGTCGGTTCGTTTTCGAGAACCATTTTCACAGGGCTGTCGTCCGACATTCTTACGACATGCCCAGCCCATCGTAGTCAACCGATTTTTGCGAGGTGTACGATGGGAGGTTCTCCCAGCAACTGGTGCAATTCGTGGTTCATTCGCCTCCTCCATGTTCCGTCTTCCATCTGAATTCCACCGTAGATGGTACGCAGCACCTTCCGTTCAAAGATTCCAAGGGCACGTTGGTTCTCCACTAGCGATGTCCATGTTTCGTGGCCGTAGAGAACTACCGGTCTAATTAATGTCTTGTAGATGGTCAACTTTGTGGTTTGGCGAACTTTGTTCGATCTAAGCGTCCTTTGGAGTCCAAAGTAGGCACGATTGCCAGCCATAATGCGCCTTTGTATCTCTCTGCAGGTATCGTTATCGGCGGTCACCAATGAGCCCAGATACACGAATTTGTCTACTACCTCGATTTCATCACCGTCGATCTGAACTCGTGCTAGGAGGCTAACATTGTCTTCTCGTGAGCTTCTTCCCTTCATGTATTTTGTTTTCAACGCATTAATCACAACCCCAATCCTACCAGCTTCAGCCTTAAGTTCTGATGTACGTTTCCGCCATCGTCTTAAAGTTACATGCTACAATATCAACGTCGTCGGCGAAGCCAGATAGTTGCACAGACTTCCTGAAGATCGTGCCACTCGTGCCTATCCCAGCCGTAACCCTCTCCGAAATTCGAAGGGGCTCGAGAGCGTCCCTGATACTCGGACGACACACATCACTCGATCCATCGTTGCTTTGATCAACCGCGTCAGTTTTTCTGGAAATCCATATACATAGATTGGACAAGAACAAGGTCTGTAAAGACTATTTCACAGATTTATCTCATTGAGATACCAGAAATTCCCATTTAACTGCTTCAAGAGTGCATTTTTAAGTTTTCCTTGAAATTTCCATCAATATGTTGATGTGTTCCCAAGACAATTTCGATTTTTTAATTTAAATTTCTTGAAATTACACTCTTTTCTTCTCTTAATATCTAACGGATTTTTGATTCGGCGTTTCATACGATTTTGTTGGAATTATTTCTAAAATTCAGTTATTTCTTCAGAATAAATTTTATGAAAAAATCGTGGGTGCGATATTAGAAAATTGCAGAGAGATCGTTTCCCTTAGCCGTTCGTTCAGGAAAATTTTCGCGACTCCCTGGGCATAGGGTATGATTGTATTTACCACACAGTCATACTAATGTAAAAATGGTACGTAGCATCACTGTGTAGGCTTAATCGTACACATTTTCAAAGTATCATTTTAACTATATCGAAAGCTCTTAATTAATAATTATGGAAGCGCATTTAGAACACTTAGATGAGATCAATTAGCTTGAAATGATTAGAAAAAAGAAAGAGAGAGTTCTTTTCATGATTAAGTTTGAAACTCACTTATTTATGTGAAGGTTCAAAAAATAATACTAGTATTACATACTGCTATTATTATGTTTTTGTATTCTCCGTGCGCGTTGTAACGATAATGATGTAGAAGGAGATGTTCGTTCATCACCATGAGGCACCAAGAGTAGACACTAATGTTAGCTAGAATGAAAGATATGAAGAGAAAGTGTTGAAAGTTCCGTCAGTGTACGGTAGGTTGGAAATAGAACAGATGTTTTGAAAAGTGCATGCGAAAGTGCATGTGTAAAGTAGTACTCGAACCAAGGACGTTATCCTATGCCTAACATCTCACTGCGGGGTAGGTCGAGGCACGGACGAATCCGCCAACTCAACAGGCCAAAGGCAACTGTGCTCAATAGAGAAATATTGCAAATTATTGTCGATTTTGAGGTTGAGCAGACAAGGCAAGCTAAATGTGTTTCTTTTCACTTCCTGAATCTACGGTGATAATCGTACTAAAACTCGAATTCCGAAAATAAATTATGCTTGTGCAGATTTCAAACGATACGCCTGTTATAAAATAAATTTAATAAAGATGAATCATAATTGCGATGTTAGTAAGGAAATCATGAATAATAGAGAGAGAAAGAAAGAGAGGGAGAGAGAGAGAGACAGAAAAAGAAAGAGAGCGAGAGAGAGCATTTTTTAATTGAAATTACAATTAAGTGCTTTTCGTTTAAGTTGTTCAAATTTTTACTTAAAAATGACCTTTTATGGTTTATAGAAATATGGTTTTCCCTATCCGGGTCTTCATTATCAGATAACAAATTGTTCAAATTGTCTTCTTCTTTTTATTTCATTAAGTTTCATTCCACGTTGAACACAGAAATAACCGCACCCCTCAGCTACAAAATTATTTTGCTGTGCTGCCGTTGTCTGATTTTACTACTCAGGCTCGTCCCCTCTTGAGAATTTGGCTTCGTACTGTATTTTCGTGCCTCCTTTCATAAAATTTAAAATTTTGGTCACATAAGGTCGAAACATTAGTTGAAGTGTTGTCAAAAATTCAGCCAAATATATTGATAATTGACAGAGGTACAAAAGGTTGAACAACGCGTTTTTTGGAAGCAAAATTTTGATCGGTATTTTTTTGCTACTGAGTGTAAGCTAATGTAACTCTTCTTCTGGGTGTGAGGGCGAAGCACCAAAAAACTAAACAAAAAAACGAACTAGCTATCGGCTGAAAGTCTCTTTAATGAAAATATCTAATCTAATCTAATCTCATACTAACGCAGCCAATTCTTGAAAGCATCCTGGAAAATGATGTTTTCTTGAATACATCATTTTTCTTGTCATCGGCCAGGCCAACTGCGTAGTATGTGCCGCAGAGGGGATTCCAAGAAATAGAGCGATTCCAGAAAGATCTAAAATCGCTTTACTACTCTGAATCAAGGGAAGGAAGAAAGCGTGGACCTCCCGTACCAAACGCTTCCATGTTGAGTTATACAGTGTGATAATTTGTACCTTATCGATGGGAGCATAGATGCTAGAAAGATTAGTTTATGCTCCTTTTGCCTGTGGGTGAACTTTTGGCATTTGAACCAAAAGCGTGGCAATAATTGCCAAGGTTATAGCGCCTTATCTCGCTCCATGGGGGGTAAGTGGACTAAAACTTACGATGATGGATAAATGCGAAGCTGAAAATAGCATAAAAATATTGTGAAGGGATGTTATAATATAAAATGGGAATAACATGTGTACTATCTGCATGTCTTCTGATTCCATGGATGATCCAAAATTATATATCGTATAAAGAAATAAAGAATATTTACATTTTTCGTGGTAGGGTAAGACTTCAGCATGCTATCTTACCGCGCTGGCTACATTGCGTTGGTGGGACTGACGAGATACAGCGTTTCTTACTCAGCCGCTGGTGAACAGACCTCCTTGGTGGACAGACGCTCGGCACGCACCTCCTCAATCTAGCTGAAGTCAGAAGGACAACAGTGCCCAGGCTGCACTACCAGCTACGTACGCAACACTTAGCTGGCGGTCTTTGTCATCTGCTGACCCGTGGAAGCATGAGGTAGGAACTTGTGAGGACCAGAGCTATGTTGCGGGGACGCACGCTCTATCACAGTTGTCGACTCACCATTTTGCAGCCCGTTAGTTACAAAGAATCACCTGTGTATCAATACTGTCTAGAATACCAAATAAAGATCTGAAAATCCTGAAGAATTCGGGATTAGATATAAAAACAACTGAAGATTGGATGCCAACGAAGACCAACTACGTTGTTCCCTTCAAAGTGGTTAAACGTAGCCGCTATGTATGGGAGTCTGGTGGGTCTAGGACACGTCCAGGATCTATTGTTTTTTATACGGATGGGTCCAAGATGGAGGAGAATACCGGTTTGCTAAGAACTGTATGTTTTTGGACAGTTAAGCAGCGTTAAATGCGCTAAAATCATTCACGTGTCAATACCAGATTGTGTGGGAATGCATTGTTTTGCTGACACAACTGGCTAGTAGGAACGAGGTTACACTGATAGGCAAAATAAAGTGCCCACCTCTTCGTTTTCCAATTTCTCTCATTTACTTGGTTCAAATTAAAGTAAACACAGTGAAGTTTTTTTTTCTTATTTTATTTTTTATATTCTTTTAAAGTTTCACTTATGGAATACTGAAAAAAAAGCAGTTTTACTTAAAGAAAAAAAAATCGATTTGTGTTGAAAAAAAACAGTGACAAAATAAAGTGCCCTCTTCAAAAATCGATATGTTTTCGATAAGTTTCCATTGGAAGACCCCTCGATTGTTTATGTTATATTTTGACATGTTTTGAAGCAAACGGCTCAACCTGGTGCATTTGTATACGTGATCGCATTTGATTCAATTGAAAAAAATGGAGAACGCAGTGCTTTCGAAAGCAATTCCCTTGTGTATCCGAAAATTGGTCGTTCGTGATGTGCAAAACGGTAAATCACACCGGGCTGTCGCTAAGAAGTACAGTATCAGTAAGGCAGCGGTTGGCAAAATTCTTCTGAAGCTTAAAACGTTTGGATCAGTGGTGGATCGCCCTGGCAGAGGCAGGAAGCGGAAAACGGATGCGAGAACGGACACCAAGATCATGCGCGAAGTCAAGAAGAACTCGAAGGTAACTGTCCGCGAGATCCAGGAAACCCTTCAGTTATCAGTTTCCGGTCGAACTGTTCGTCGCTGTCTCGTAGCAGAGGGGTTTAATATCAAACTTGCCCGGAAGCGCCCATTTATCAGCAAGGCAAACAAAGCCAAACGGCTTAAGATTGCTAAGGAGCATGCTGATAAGCCCCTAGAGTTCTGGAAAACGGTTCTCTGGACGGACGAATCGAAATTCGAGCTGTTTAACCGAAAGCGGCGGGTTCGTGTTTGGTGCAGATCGGGAGAGGAGCTTCAGGAGCGCCACATCCAAGGCACGATGAAGCATGGAGGAGGAAATGTGATGGTCTGGGGGTGTTTTTCGTGGGGTGGAGTGGGAAGCATTGTGAAAATCGACGGGATAATGACGGCAGATTCTTACATCAACATCCTGCGAGAAAATCTGGAGGTTTCGCTGATCCAGACGGGCCTTGAAGAGAAGTTCGTATTCCAGCAGGACAACGACCCGAAGCAAGCATACTGCCAAGAAGACCAAGTCTTTCTTCCGGTCTTGTCGGATCAAACCGCTGGAATGGCCTTCACAAAGCCCGGACTTCAATCCCATCGAGAATTTGTGGGCGATTCTCGATGCCAGGGTTGACAAAATTGGTGTTACCAATAAAAATAACTATTTTGAAGCCCTCGAGCGCGCCTGGGAAGAGCTAGATCCACAGCACCTAAAAACCTGGTCGAGAGCATGTCGAAGCGCCTGCAGAGGTCCTGAAGGCCAAAGGAGGACACATCAATTATTGAAATGCTTTTATTTTACTTTAATTTATGTTTTCTGTAGCCTAAATGAAGTGGGCACTTTATTTTGTCACTGTTTTTTTTTTTCAACACAATTTTTTTTTCTTTAAGTAAACCTCTTTTTTCAGTATTCCATAAGTGAAACTTAAAAAGAATATAAAAAATAAGATAATAAAAAAAAATACAGTGTGTTTACTTTAATTTGAACCAAGTAAATGTGAGAAAATGAAAAAACGATGAGGTGGACACTTTATTTTGCCTATCAGTGTATATTATCATTGTGGAATTGTAGGAAATGAAAATGCCGACATACTTGCAAGACACGGTTCCACTTCGAGATTCGTCGATTCTGAACCTCTTTGTAGTATCCCTGAGTGTACGTTGAGGATGGAACATAAAACCTGGGAAATGTCCTTGGTAGAATACAACTGGAATGCCACGGATACTTGCCGGCAAGCAAAAAGGTTCATAATACCTAGTGCAGCAAATGCCCGGGCTCTGTTAAATGTGGGAAAAAGGATCTAAGGGTAATAACTGGGCTAATGACTGGTCACTTCCCTACCCAGGTAAACAATAAGCAGTTCCAAAGCGTGTTTACGGCAGCCTATCAAGCATTTAAGTCGCCTTAAATGCAACATTAATGCCACTTTTGGCCCAATATACGGCTGCTTTACTGCAACGCTATAATAATGTTTCATTAATGCTATTTTGCATTCGAAATGCTTATTACAGGCTACAAGCATTTAAATAGCATTTGAAATGCAGCTTTACAGCGGATAGCATTCAAATCGAATCATCCGAATGTTTTTTTTGTCAATTTGAAAATGAAACAGCCGCACATGCACTTCTGCAGTTCTGTAGGAGGTCAATATTTGGAAAAGGGTTACTAGACCTTACCGAAGTTTGGCAAGGCAATTCGAGTAGGGGGGGCATTGGGGCAGTGATATTTACAATTCTATTTTAATTTACATGTCTGCCATTTTGTTGTTGTAATTGAAGAAAAACTTGCGTATCCAATATGAAACCTGATCATTTAGACAATGTATCATAGGCATGAGAAAATAATTGAATTTAAAATTATTTTACATATCTTGGTATGATCTGCTCTGACCATGTACCTGAAATAATAAATCTTTTAAAGAACAGTACATCTTAAATATCGATAGCCTGTTCCGTTTCCTTGCATCACAATATTAATTTGTAATGGATCTCATAGGTACTACAGTTATTTTAAGTAATAAGTTAAATGTGATATCTTAGCTTACAATAATACAATAACGTAACAAAATAATAACATGAGCACTACAGTTAACCACAATAGAATGACTAGAAATGACTAGCAATTAGTATTTTCCATTTAACTCCAACTACCTTTGCTTATCTGCACAGATACGCGTATTTCGTCTTCTCTGTGCAGATATCTTCAGTGTCTCTTACTAATAAATCGACTTGATTATCGAATCAAGTTATTAGTACGAGACACTGAAGATAGTTCTACATTATGAGATGAAAATACGCATATTTGTCAAGATAAGCAAAGGTAGTCGGAATTAAATGGAAAATACTAATTTTTCTTCTCATTTCTAGTCACAGGTATTCCACTAAACAGCTCAAACTCTCTAGGATTCATAATAGAATGTATATCTGTAACTAAGCTGGTTATCTTCTCATCGATAGACTTTACTTTTAAGCTACTGTGGTATTAACCACTAATATCCAGAGAGATAAATATTTGTATCCACAATAACAATAAGAGAATCTAACAAAGCCTGTCCACGGTAAATTTCGGACACCAAAATATTAGCAACAACAAAATGAACACAAAATTCAACAAAACCGATTGCTTATTTCACAATAACAGAGTTCTATCTACATGAAGATTCTCCATCTTGAAATCATCAGGGTACTATTTGCAACTTTTTAGTTTCTTGAAGAGTTCCCGCTTAACACGGTGTTCAATAAGTTCGGATACACTTCTCAGTAAATTTGTTAAAAAAATGAAAACATGTTTTTTTTTTGATTTTTGGATTTATGTTATTGAAAGCTAGGTTTACAAGTGAACGAATACAACATTTCTCTTGGAATGGCCCCCACTGTACTCCTCAACGAGCTTCAAACGCTTCTCGAATCAAAGTCATCCGCGAAATGAAGGCGGCACGCGCGGGCTGCATGGGCGTCCCCGTCCCAGATTTTGAGAATTACCGTCTTGAAATGATCCAAAAGTGCTGACCTTGTATTCGTTCAGCTTCGCCATCATGTGGGACCCAAACAAAAAGTCGAGAGGATTCAAGTCCGGGGAGCTGGAGAGGCCACAAAGTTTTAACGTCCAGAAAGTCGGCTAAATTGTCCCGACACCAGAAGCTTGAACCACATTTGCGTATGGGCTGCGTTGCACCGTCCTGCTGGAACACGTAGTGCTCATCGCCGTAGAGGCTTCGGGGACTGGGGGCAACAACTCCTTTTCCGAAACCTCGGTTTGTGGTACGCCGCGTTGATTTTGACGTTTTTTTTCGATAAACGCCAAGGGTAGCTTACCACGTTTGCATACTGCCCCCAAACCATCACCGACGCGGCGTCCTGGAACCGTAGGAAGTCCATATTGGATTCAGGAATGCCGACTCGATGGCGCCCACGCACCCGGTCATTTTGCACATTCGTGCGGCTGCTGCAGCACGAACAGTTTTCTCGTCCGAAAAAAACGGACTCCTGACCAGCGTGCCGGAGAGAGGATCCTCTTAGCTCGATCCAACCGCTTTTTGCGTGGCAGCCTCGAAACGCCATGGACGCCTACGTTTTTTGTGGGGGCCTGAAACCAAGGTCGCTCGGTGAGGCATGTGCGTGAGCGTGGTCCGAATGCAGCCGCTGCAGATCTGCCAGCCGTTTTCCGGATTGAGCGGTTCTTTTGCGCCACCGACTCCTACACGAATCTTGATGGCCCGTGGCGTCCTCGCTGAACGCGGCCGACCGGATCTCGCACGGTCATTGGTCGAGGACGTCACCCCGGTATCGCTCTGGTGGTCGTGTAGACAAAGTTCCGCTTGACCCCTTATTGCGATTTCAGCATGCCGGAATATATCGCCGGGTCGCTCACCGTTCAAAAAACCGCTTAATTACGAAGTCCCGATACTCTTCATCGCGCGTAACAAACGAACAACAACTCAACAGAATGTCAACACCGCGCACATTCGGTAGCGTATGAATGAAGCTAAAGCGATACTCATTACTAATGCGAGAATCTGCACGGCGTACATACCTACGCAATGATGAAAACTTGTGCTGAACTTGTTGAACACCGTGTAGAGCTCAGTACTTCCCTATTGGGCGAAGTTCTGAACAGTTTTGCTGTTTTTGGCACTTATTTCACCCCTTGTACATTATAACATTCGGTAGCAACCGCTTTTATTTTTATTTTTATTTTCCGCCGGCCTATTTGCTCACATGGTGACAATCACCGACGCCAGGGAGACGGATTCCACCACCTGGACCCGACCTATTTGACTCATGACTATGAACCGGCTTTACTTCCCTTCCGAAGGAAGACGTGAGCAGATTTTTTCGCCTCAGAAAAACCACTGACGTCGACTGGGATTGAACCCAGACCCACTGGGGTGCCAAGTAGCAGTCACGCTTACCACTACACCACCGACGCCGGCAAACTAGCAACCGCTTTTACAGACATTCTATATCGTACACTTCCTTACTGATAGTGCCGGTAGAGACAAAAGTTTTTAGATTTTCGACTACTACTACGTATGGCCTGTCAAGTCAAATACCTATTCGATAATTTGGAAACCTTCTTTATCTGGAAATGCTCGGCAACAGTGTGCATTGCGGTGTAAAAACACCAGACCCGGAAGCTGTTTAAAGTCTTTGAGTACATGAGTAAAAATTGGTGTAAAGCTCCTTAGCACGACTTTTTGCAGAGAATTTTTACTTGTCATCACGGTTGGGTACCTTTTTCACTTTGTATGCCTTCAGTCCTTGCCTCTGCTCCACTTTTTGTACGTATGATTTTGACTTCCTAATTTTGCGAGCCACATTTTGCACAGAAAGATTGGGATTTTTCTCAATAATGGCTACCACTTTCTTGTCCATTTATCGGGAGCATACTTTTTGATTTGTTCCACTTCCCTCTTTCCGATCCACAGTCAAGCGCTAGTCAAATGATTTGCAAACACAAACCACGGTACTTTTCGATGGTTTTTGTTTCTTGGTAAAATCGCGTACCGATAAATTTGTATTTTGCTGCCGTTCGCACAAAATGCTTTTGTGCACTTCCATTTGATTCGACGCTATTTTACTGAATGTTACAGAAAGGAAAACATATAGTACCACAAAATTAAGTGGAAAGTTTCAGCTACCATATAAGTGAAACGTTTCAGCGATCTGTGAAATAATTCAAAATCTACACTGAAAGAAAAGTGTCCGAAATTTAACGTGGACAGACTTTAATAACAAAAAGAGAACATAATACATACATTTAAAAAACATATCTTACATTCAGTGGTCTAAAGACATCTAATTTAAACGTTATGCCACAGCCATTCAAGCTTGAATCTCAGCGTGTGTAAAATTCCGCAACCGTCAATTTAAAAGGAATCGCCAATAAGAAATTAGCAAAATGCAAATCTGTCAATTTTGTTGGCACTATGTGCCATCTAATTGCACGTCAAAACATTGTGTCAATACCGGGTGGCGTGTGGCGACCGACGGAGAGATATTTAAACATGCTATCAGATACCGGAACTTCACCACATCAGTGGGCATCCATAATTCTATGCATCTCGACTAAGTGAGCTACGTGGTGTTTGTGAAGAAGCGATTACTAACGCTAGCAATTGTTAGCTATTTGAAAATTTACACAAAGTTATCGATTAATTTTGTTCTTGAACGTCTGTCTGTGGTTATGCTAAAATATTGCAAAACAAGCGCAGTCTTTGATGCCTGTAATATGGCTCCATGCTCTTAAGATAAGTTGTATTGGAACGCAAAAGAAGATCCCAAAGCGTGCTGATATGAAATTCTAATAAAAGCTATAAGTATGATATAAAAAAATCCAAAACTGCACAATAGGGGCATTATTTTATTTTATTTTTATTTTGCTGAAAATGTCTTTATTGAGAAGTTTTGGATTTTTCTTACATCATACAACAAACCGCTTTTAATTAGAATTTCATTTGAATTTTCTAGAAGCATTTTAAAAATTCCATCCTATACTTTAACATTGGAGCTGTCAGATTTATCACCACTCGGTGTCTTCTTCTTTTTTCAAGTTGGATTCCTCAATAAACACTTGAAAGATTGTGAAATTTGGCACTTGTAAACATTACACTTTAAACTAGTTTTACTCAACATTTCATCAATTTCAGCCCAAGCAGTAAAAATATATACCCAAAAGAATGTTTTTCCTGTTCTTCGAGTGCAATCCTTAGATGCTAGACTTGACTTGAGTCGAGCAGTCGACACTGAAGAAGTCTGTTAAGTCTCTTTTTTAGGCATTCTTCACGGTATATTTCCATGTTTACCGTTCCGGTAGTGATGCAGCATTGGCTTGCTCAACCACAGCTGCATATTGTCTGCCAAACCAATATGTTAAGGAATCCAAGACCTACTTTCCGCCTTCGACAACGATTGGCTCCTCAACACTCATAGGATGATGTATGGGTTGGGTTGGGCGAATAATTTAGATGGTAAGTTCGCCCCTCTGGGGGTTTCTTCGTCATTCAATTGACACACACCGGAATTATTAACTACAATTACAAACACTACATTTATTGATTAAACACGTACTATAACACACTACATTTATTTGCACTTATTCTAACATATTTATTGCACTTAAGTCTAAAACACACAAACGGATTAAAAATTGCCCGCGCGCTTACAGCCTCCGATCGCACTCGTTGGTTCGATTCGCTCTGCCAGCTAATCTCCAGCCTGTCATCATCTGATCTCGAACGCCATGTGCCTTGATATCGTTCGGGTCAGGATGAGAGCTCGCTCACGCTCTATTATCACCCGTTATCAGCGGCAACCAAATTTACCACTGTGGAATTATACGGGTAACGTCATTGATTTATCTCCGTCGCCCGATCTACGAAGAGTATGTTCTGCTCTTGGATGTTTTGTTTACATCCCATTATCGATGATAGTGCAGGTCATGTGGACAATAGGCGATGAAGCAATCTATTTTTGCGGCTGGATGATAGACGACTACAGGGTTGTAGTCGGATGGGGGGTGCAATTGATGCTAGTCGCAAACACAATATTTTTTGGGAAATTTGGCCTTTTTCTTCGTACTGAAATGCTCCTCTACGCCGTTCCGTTGCGAATTGCCGAGTCTTTCGTTTAACACCTGATATAAGATATTTTACAGTCTCCTTGTCTACTTTATTCGCCTCAGAACGCCAGTTTGCCTTGTACTGTTTCTTGTTCACAACAGCTTTTTGAGTCTTCTTAAGTTTCCGCTTTACGGTGGCCCAATATTGTTCGATTGGGCGGTGCTTTGTCATGTTGGAAGGGTTCTTGTCCTTGGACACCACTGGAACGTTGCTGGCAGCATACCACTCCATGGCCTTTTTTCCGTAATGACAAGGTGCCAAATCCGACCAAAATAGAACGGAACAATTGTGTCGATTCAGAAAAGGCAGTAGACGTTTTCGTAGGCAATCGCTCGGAAAAATTCCCTGGTTGACGGTTCCGATCACAATGTAAACGTTGCTCTTCAATCAACAGGTACAGATCAACAGGCCGACGTGTTTTGTTTATCGTCGCAATTTGGATTCACCACTTTCTTGTAAGTCGACAGTCCAGCTTGTTTTTTAGCTCTATTTACGGTTGTAGACGCCACTCCCAGATTCTTTGAGACATCTCGGACGGAGAGGTTGGGGTTCCGCTCGAAACAACGGGCAACTCTTTTTGTCGTCGCTGTGGTCTCCGGTTTTCGATTTCCCCCGATCCAGTTTTCCTGACTGCCGACAAACGTTCATCAAACACTTTTAATACGTTGGTAACAGTTTATTTAGCCACATTCAACAATTTTGCTACGTTGGCGTGAGAGTAGTTTGGATTTCCACCATGCACGTGCAAAATTTTGAGGCGTTGCTCCTTTTCTTCGACGATATTTTGATAACTGAAGTGCTGATCTCAAAATCAAAATAGAGGCATGATGCTGCACGCACACATCTTCAAAATGAGGGGTGCGCAAAGTTGTTTAATGTACGATGAGAGGAAATGCGTCAAGTTTAAGTCGACCAAATTTTGATCGAAACACCCTTTAGTTTGGAAGAGCGTTTTGGTTTTCTTATTTTAATTTAAAAAAAAAATGATCAGGTCAAGTGTTTACATATATTTTCCTAGTTTCCAAGAGAAATTTATAGTTTGCAAGCAAGAAGTGCAAGTGCAACAAAATACTGCATTCTAGCACTTTTCGACTATTTTAAAGGTTGGTTTTAATAGGTATGGATCATACGTAGCGAGAATAATGTCACTTTCACTTTTTTTAAACACTATTTTTTAAAAAAACTTTTTTGAGCGTATTAGTAGAACGATTGTGATTGGGAAACTAGGAGAATTTAAAAATTTTTATTATTTTTAAAAAGTGATCAAATGAAGTGTTAAATTTTAAATTCTCCTAGTTTCCCAAGAGAATAATGTGTATTAAACAAAATCCGTTCTTAAAAGGCTCAATAAAAGAATGATCCCTGATAGAGCGGAAACTGGCTCCATAGGGTTTGAATGTCTCTTAGTTCGGTCGGACTTAATACCGACCAATTGCACATTTTTTTTCTCTTTTTTCAGCTAGTCCTTTTTCCCCCTCGAAATTCATAATCTATTCCAAGCACGTCCTGAGTAAGTGTTCAAGTCACATAAGCAAATGAAGTGTCCTTGCTTTTTTGGCCAAAAACCATAAACGAAAGATTAAGAAGGAAAGTTGCCTCCTTCCAAGTTCTCAAGAATGTCTGAACCGTGGCACAAAAGATGTTTAGACAAGCAGGGAAGAAAGTCTACTGGCTGTAGTTGCAGTTACATGAGCACACATATTTAGAAGGGAAAAGTCAGCCTTCTTCTGAATGGACGGACCTGGATGGGAGTAGAAGCATAGTGGCACTGTCCGCGCCGCAGCCCTCCAGGACCAAGGCAGTATGCAAAAAGACGTTCAAGAAGTTGTTTCGCCACTCAATGAATGGGACTTGTTGTAGAGTACTTGAGAATATGCAGCTTGATAGTTTTGCCCAAAGCTCCACCCCTCGAACCCCCTCCCCACCCAACGAGCCAGCGGTAGCCTTGTGTTTTGTAAGAAGATTAAAACAGGCAAATCCGCTCTCATGCAGCCACTCTCCGGGGGTCGGCCGTCTGGCAGAGTCCTGTCCGGTGCCCACAAGGGAGGACTCAGACTTGGAATGCTTACGGAAAAAGCAATTAGATAATTTAATAAAACTTTCGAGACAAATTATATGCGAAGGTTAGTTTTCTTAAATAGCATTAGAGCGAGAGTGCGTCTGGTCCGGCTCGAGGCCGAAGGGCTGACAGTTGTGGTGGTCGGAAATGGGAAGCTTTAATTCTGAGAATTTTCTGTTTATTGGCATTGAGACTGCTGGTTCCATTGCCAACTGAGACGGCACCGGAGGAGAGATCAAAGAGTAGCAGAGCCAGAAGAAAGGCAAAAAAACGAACGTCGGGTGTAAACGGAAGCGGAGAAAGTGTTTGGTACTAATTTAGCGATTATGCAAATTTAAGTCTCGCTTTGTTCGGCTCTGCTAATTGAAGAATAATAGATAGTTTCAATATCAAACAAACGCCTTTGCTCTTGACTGTCTTCTGGGCCGGCGCCGTGTCACGCCGGTTAAGTTCGGTCTAAAATGGGGGCAATTAACATTCATTTTATCGAATCAGCACCTTCTACCATTTGAACTGGGCAGGGATGTCAGGCTGTGATTTCCAATGATGATAGGACAAAAATCATCGAGGAGTTGTCTTGTTAAGATGGAATATTTTGCAATCGATTAACAAATTGATTACATTGCATGAATCAAACTAATACTGTTTCGTCCCCCAATCCCAAGTCTAATATTGTTCTGCCCCAAGGGGACATCATTCAACCAGCCAACAGATAGCAGCTCGCTCCAGTAACTGGGAATTCCAACCCTTTTCCGATATGGGCATGTTCCGTCGTGTTCCTCTCAGTGGAATCGAAAAACACGGGCATGAGTCCTGGCAAACGGGCAGAACTGGTTGAACATCAATTTTCATCCGAAGCGTTCTCATTTGAGCTCTTGCTGGATAGTTGCTAGCTACGAGGAAAGGCAGCCGGAATCACGCTAGATGAAGGGAAAAAATCTCACTCACCTCGGACAAGAAACCTTGATCTATTGAGGACTCTCAATCATGCCTCCGCCGCAGCGTGTCCCGGGTGCAACGGTTCCGTTCGGTGCATTCCGCGCGTTTTTTACATCTCGTGGAGAATGGCTTCTGATATCAGGTCATAAAGCGGAAGGTTTTCCACTACCTAGGTGAAATGATAGTGGGACAATTTTCTGGTAATTTCAATTTTGTTCAAGTTCTTCCAAAAATTATCCAATCAGTCAGAAATTTGTGTGAAAATATACGCTCCCACTATCCAGCAAAAAAAAACTGGCATCAAACAGCACTCTGCATCCCACTATGCTTGCTCGATAAACGTGAGTGTTTTACAGTTAGCAGAAAGAAGAAAAAAAGAACAAAATGACTTGCAAGTGCTTCCTGTTTTTCATCTCGCTCGTTCCCATCGTTTCAAGAGCGGCAGCTCCAAACTGAACAAGGAATGAATGGAACAAGTCCCGCGCTAACGTCGGAGGAAAAAAAAATGTAATTCTCCTACAAAGTAACAGCAATCTTTTTCCTTCTTCTTGTACATACGGTCCCGACTGACGAGGACGAGGATGGCAACAGGATCTTCCAGGATGCATGACCCGTTATGCTGCTTAGTGCCGCGCCGGTCCGTGATGCTGCCAAGGTGATGAGGAAATCAAAGAGCAACATGATGACTATGAGTACATATCTCTCTCCCTCACCCAGCATCTGGTTCCGACTTCCCCGAGGCACTGCCGGTGTGGTCTCGAAGGGAAGGAAACTGTTGCATATTTTGGATGCTATCAAAAATCGAAATATCAAGGATTCGAAATGCTGTCAACATGCACGCATCTCAACAACGGGACTATTAGATTGAGTCACAGCATCACTTGTAGTGATGCATCCTTCGAACTCGGATCGTTAATAGATGGAAACCTGATAATTACAAGATCGATTCTAGTCACATGTTACACAATTTCAGGGATGCCAGATTGAAGACATGCCTCTGAGGTCTGTATCCACATTATTCCGGACACCAGTGATTTTTTGGGAGTCTCCGATGAAAAAGATCATGATTGGTATTTACATTCCATGTTGAGTGTTGAGATGCAGACGAATGGAAATTCCGTGTGTGAGCGGATTTTCTACGAAGGCAAATCCTGACCTGTCAATATAGGCTCTAGCAAAATATCTAGACTTACCTGAATCCATTGTTCACGGTGTGCTCCAAGTATTTTTGGAACGTAAGACGGTCGAGGGGAAATCTAGAAGTGATAGAAACAATAGACGTGTTGAACCTGTCATGTACCTCTATGTACCTAACACTATCTTCAACGATTAAGAAGATAGTGAAGGAAAGCCCGCATCCCTCTGTTCGAACGGTGGCTGGTAAAATTACCTGTTATGTTACCTGTTTTTGTGCAAAAATTAAAACTGGGTCTGAAGTCATATAAGTCATACAAATCGCAACCACAAACATAACTTGACACCAAAATCAAGTTTGTACAGCGAATCCTCGACGAAGTTTTCGTGCAATTTTTAGGACGTTGAAACTTACTTCCTGGAGGATTTCAAGCAGCTTCCAGGGCTTATTTTCTATTCCGCTATGGTTAGAAATGCTACAGCGGAGAATTTCAGTACGAAGAACGCTTCAAAAATTTCCCACGAAATACTTTGTTTAGAATGCAATTTGCACGTGGGGCAGATAGAGTCGTCACTACAGGCACAAGTAGGGGATCTAGAAAGAGTGCATGTAGAAGTGGTTACTACAGGGCTGGTAGCGGACTTATGGATAAATAATAGTGACTTTAGTGACTAAAATAATAAAAATAGTGACCAAATAGTGACCAGATAGTGACTAAAAAGTGATTTCAAAATTTTAGTATTTTTTTAATCTTTTATACATTTGATATATAAGTACAGTAAAAATGAACTAGGTGATCACCCTCTTTTGCAATATTGAATATTACTGAGGCGCAGT
This sequence comes from Aedes japonicus, assembly GCA_034211315.2. Classification (NCBI taxonomy): domain Eukaryota; kingdom Metazoa; phylum Arthropoda; class Insecta; order Diptera; family Culicidae; genus Aedes; species Aedes japonicus. The sequence goes on along the minus strand of JASCZW010002968.1, from coordinate 2,669 downwards.
ATGACTTTTTGTTTTTTGGGTTTTTTGGGTCCAAACGCACGGTTGGAACGCCTTCCAGCATGACCTGTGCTAGAAATACTTCTGACATATCTTGCTTCTCAATTCCTTTTTTGAGCCGTTGCTATGGGAAGCTGTTTTCATTACCTTATTCATCTGAGGGTATTTAGGCTCCCCTATAGCCATTTTTTAGTAAACAACTGGTTCTAATACTCCTCAATTCTGTACTCTGCACTAAAGGTCAGCACATAACAAGTTCCATTCGTCAATAAGAAGATCATAGTTGACCTGAATCGGAAGTTATTTGGAGCTTTCACTGGATGCTACGGATGGTGGGTTGAGGTATTGGCAAAATTTTATAAACGAGTTCTGCAAATCTGACTTTTGACGTACAACTACGTCATTGGCATTTGTATTTAGCATTTTTGGCATTAAAGAAATCGCATTGCGACCGTCACGAAGAGTGGTCAGGTTTTGAGCATTGGTATTTCAGTCATTTGTTAAAAGATTTTCAAAAACTTTGCATCACTCCTTCGAAAATATTTCAACGCATCAATTTCAATAGAGAACATTGTTGATGTCGGGCCACGTACTATTGAAAAAATCATAAATGTTATGCTCTACCTTAAAAAGTATATTAAGTCTTTCAGGCCTAAGGAGTCATATGTGACCCCAAAAGGATAATGGCTGTATAAAATCACACAACCTGACTAAAAAGTGTACACTGTCTTCAGCAAATTTGTTTTCCACCAATTTTTCTATCTAGAAAAAATAAAAACTACATGAGTTGACCTAATTGACGACCTAGAACATCCTGAATATGAAAAAGTTCAGGAAGAACAAATAAATGCCTTATTAAGAGTGTAAAGCGTTGTTTTAGAATATTGTACATATGCACACGTATTATTAAATTTTCGTTGATAAACGTTATATATGTTCTAGGTGAGAGGTTCTAGGTCATCCAAAATGTACTTGGGTTCAAAACATCAGATCTACAGTTGGAACAGCAGCTTTTAAGGTTATATAAGGGTATGATATATACACAAACATATTGAATGAACCTTTTGGAAGGAGAACAGTCATTATTTGATAACTTTATGACGTTCTAGGTCATCCAAACTGTCCTTGAGTGCAGAACTTAAGATCTACAGTGGTAACTATAGCGTTTTGAGCTATACAAAGTTACGCTACGTATTCAACCATATTCAGTGAATATTTTCGAACTTAAAAAAACATCATGAGATACACGGGGATGATCTAGATCATCCAAACTGTCCTTGAGTTCAGAACATTTGATCTACAGTTGTAACAGTGCATAATGCGACAATCTTGGGATATTCTACGTACTCCAACCTGTCTTTAAGTTCAATACAAAAGATCGACAATTGTTCAAAACAAAAGATTGACAATTGTTTTTTTAGCTTGGTGACCATACGTATGCAAAAATATTCAATTTTTTTAACTTTGAGATTCTCTATGTAATCCAAACCGTCTTGGATTTCAGAACATGAAATCTACGATAGTAACAGTTTTTTTTTTTGGCTATACAAAGTTACGTCACGTATAATCATGGGAAGAAGATAATCTTGGGATGGTCTAGGTCATCAAAACTGTCTTGGCATTCAGAACTTATGATTTACAGTTGCAGTAAATTGTAAATTTTCGGCAATACAAATTTACAAAAAATATTCAAACATATACAATTAACATTCTTAAAGTCAAAACACATTATAAAGCAGTATGACATGTTTCAGGTCATCCAAACAATCCTTGTGATCAGAACATAGGACCTAAAGTTGTAACAAAAGTTTTCTTGGCTATGCGCAGCTACGATGTGCATTGCAACATATTCATTGAATATTTTGGAAGAACAACAGACATTATGAGATAATCTTTCCTGGAATTCAGAACATAAAATCTACAGCTGTAGATTTTAAGTTTGGAATTGTAGCTTAAAATCTAGTGCTTATTTGACTAAACAAAGTAACAATATGTATTTGACCAAATAAAGTGAGTATTTTTGAAGGTCAACCGAAATAATGAGATATCTTGGGATATTCTAGGTCATCAAAATTGCCCTTGAGTTCAGAATTTAGAATCTATGTTCGTAAATTTAGCTTTGTAGTCTATGAAAGGTTACACTATGCATTCAAACAGTTCAATTCAGTGAAGCTTCTGTAAGCTCACCAGTCATTATCAGATTATCTCGGGATGTTCAGGTTCATAAAAACTGACCTTGAGTTCAGAACTTAAGATATACGGTAGTAACCGTAGTCTTCTGGGCTATACAAAGCTACGATAAATGTTCAAACATATTCAAATAATATTCTGAAACGATTACAGATATCATCGAATAACCTTGTTAGTTTCAGCTCATTTAAACTGTTCTGAAAAACTTAAGGTCTACAATTGTAACAACAGCTTTAGGGGCTATACGAAGCTAAGTTAGTTTCTTCCATTTAATTCCAACTACCTTTGCTTATCTTCGACAGATACGCGTATTTCGTCTACAATGTGCAGACTTCTTCAGTGTCTCGTACTAATAACTCGACTAGTAACTCGAGTCGAGTTATTAATACTGAGACACTGAAGAAGTCTGCACATTGTAGACGAAATACGCGTATCTGTCGAAGATAAGCAAAGCGTAGTTGGAATTAAATGGAAGATACTCT
>JASCZW010002967.1:0-32291 GCA_034211315.2 Aedes japonicus | reverse complement strand
TGGAAAACTATTGGAACTCGTAGAAATCTATCGATGTCAGGAAATGAAGACCGGAAATACTCTAGTACAAGTTATATCTTATAGTTATAATTTTTTGCAATAACTTTATTTTTATTATTGAAATTGGATCCCTTAAAAAATATTTTATGATGACATCGGAAAAAGTCGGCATCTTCTATCATTTGCGAGCATTTACGATTTTCTTTTGCGTGTGTGACACTTTGCGGAGCCGATATTATAATTATAAAACTGTGTTTTACAATGATTTGCCTTATGGTGTTAATGGGTCACATTATCGTTTGGAAGGGACTAGGCAGGTAACTTATCTAAGTTAATAATTGCTGCTCATGATGCGGCTGTCATCAATTCCTCGATTCCTATAGCTCCTCTCAGAAGCTAGGCGTAGATGGTTGAGCAATATCTGCTGAGCAGGTACAAGAAGCACGGGGAACAAGATGATAGTACAGCTGGGACACAATGGCGAGAAATTTATTGGAATTGGGAGTGTGATGATACTACACATTAAGGTCAGAGCAACAAAGGAACTCGAGAATCGTTTGCATGTAGGGAAGATCACGCATTCCCAAAACACATTTTACCTCTCGGAAAGGTTGTCTACCTCGGGCCATCAGGGTATCCAATAGTCGTGCTCTGGAGATATCATTATCCGAGCAATACCAAACTGCGTGATCGACGTCATCATAACCGTTTCCGCACCTACATATATTGCTATTGACGAGGATAATTCTGTAGAGGTGTGTGTCTAGTGAGTAGTGATTAGACATAAGTCTTGACATCACACAAATGAAGCGCCGATTTACATCCAGACCTTTGAATCACGATCTCGATGAAAAATTTGGTATAATGGAATGTAACCACCGCCCATGAGAATAACTTGTCCAACCGTTTTACCAACTTTGAAGAGTACTCTGACTTACTAATGAGAAAAATCATCGTTTGAAATTCATCTCTCGAAAATATCGAGAGTCCGCATTCTCATTGCCTGGTTTTGAGCAATATGAGTGGAACCATACAAAGGTAATCCTAAATGATCTTTCGACAAACGCACACATCTGCTTCCTTATTGTTTAAAAAAAAAGTAAAATGAGTGCCTCACTGTTATACCGACCGGAGCGCTTGGATAGAACTGAGACTATTCGAGAAGATGAAATAATGGTCTATGGGTAATGGCAGCGATTCGTCGGCGTATGTTGGCCTTAAGTTGATGATGAGTGGCTGGTTTATTGGCCTAAGCCTTGCTTTTCAAGTATCCTCACAGGAAAAAGTGGTTCCAAATTTACCGACCCTAATTTGAGGAACGACCTGGTGGTGGCCGTATTTCGATATCAATCGATTCGGGAATATGGCACGATATAAATCCATTGTTAAAGAACTGTTCTTCTTCTTCTTCTTCTCTCTTTTCGAACTGCCCAGGGGCTTGGCGAGCTGTCATTCTCCTGTAGCTAACATCTCTTACAACCAAACTTCAAAAGATTCAATGTTTGTAAACAATACTGGCGTTCACACCCGTAGTATCAAACGTCAGATGGGCCTTATTCAAATAAGGCCCGCGATATGTTGCATACTGTCAGACGCTAGTAAATAGGATAGGGTTGCCAGGTCCCTGGAACTGCCTCATCCTGACAGTTCAGTTTGAAGGGCCAGTCGCACCGACTATATGCCCTGCGTTCGTGTTTACCCGGGGCCGGTAATTTTTCACAGGTTCAATTTATTGTCTCGTACAAATTTCACTATTTCTTTGGAGATGTCAATGTTTTTCGATTTCCATACCTCTGTCAGTGATCCAAATTTATTGTCGAAGCTGTATTTCATTCTATTAATCCCATATTTGGGACAGTGCAAGATGCTGTGTTCTGCTGTCTCGGCTTCTAGGCACCAATCACAATCTGGATCCGTAATGATTTTCATTCGAGCTAACCAAAATGTTGAATAATCATGTCCAGACATCAGACGGTTGATTAACCGGACATCTTGACCCTTGAGCTGCTTCTTGTTGTACCATGGAGTTGTCGAGAAAGTGTGTTGTATTTCGTAGAACGATTTACCTTTATTTATTGAGTATGTTTCATACCATTCTGAGGTCCGTATTTCCAAAAGTCGGCTAAAGTATATAAATGCATCTTTTTTTAATAGTTTGTTTTCCAAAGTATTATCAGACGATAGTCCTTCTTTCGCCAGTTGGTCTGCGATCTCGTTTCCATGAATTGCAACATGACTCGGTACCCATTGAACAAAGGTGTTCCACGTCGAGCAGACCTTGAGTATATCTATCACTATGTCCTCACCTCGTTTGTCATCTAAAGCGTTTTCTAGCATAACGCACGCTGATCTTGAGTCAGTGTATATGACGAAGCTTTTCAGTTGCAGGGACTCTATTAGCCTTGTCGCCTCCTGTATGGCCAATAGTTCTGCTGACGTGATGCTTGTCTCGTTCGATAGCCGATAGTGGAACCTTTGTCTGGTGCTTTCGATGAAAATTCCGATCCCGCATGTATTGTCCTTCTTAGACGCATCCGTGAATATGCGACCTCTGCCTCTGTGTTGCCCATTCATGACAAAAAGGGCCATCTGTTTCAGCTTCATCGGATTCGTGTTACTCTTTGATTCAGTTAAACCCTCTATGTGCGATGCGATTCCCACGTCTCCGTTGATCTGCAGTGTCTTTTCTTTACAGATTTTGTTGAAGATTGTCCGGTTACTCCAGAAAAGCTGTTCCGTATAAGAGAAGCGGTCCCATTGGTCTTTGTTAATAGGTAAAGCAATTTGTTTTAGCTGTTTGGCGATGATATTGTTTCTTGCGAAGCATCGAACCAGTTCCTTGGAAGACACATATTGTTGCCTCAGTTCAATTGGTTCCTGACCGCTTAAAGCTGCTAGGACGTTCAAAGGTGTTGTTCGCGTTGATCCTGTTATCTTCCTGAGGCATTGATTATTTACTACGGCAAGCATCTGACGATTGCTTGCTTTCGCGTTACAGTGGATCATACAGCCGTACTCCAATACACTTCGGAAAAGAGCTTTATATATAAGGGTGAGCGTCTCCGGATGGGCACCGTTTTTAATTCCACTAAGGACTTTAATCATGTTCAGTCTATCTTGCATTTTGCAGCGAATTTCCTTGATATGTACCCCGAAGCTTAGGTATCTATCAACTACTATGCCAAGGTATTTATGATTCCGTACCGATTCCACTGCAGTTCCATTTATTGTCAGGTTCAGATGTTTGTCGTTGTTTTGGAACAGGATAGTCTTCGTTTTGTCGGCGTTAATTTCGAAGTTAAGCGCTTTCGAAGTTTCCATAAATTCGTTCATGTATTCTTTGGCCAGCATTTTCAGCATCTCCAAGTTTCTCGCTCTAATCAGGATGCCAAAATCATCCGCATACTGCACAAGAACAACATCTGGTCGCTTTAATTCATGTAGAGGTAGTGTGTATATGTTGAAAAGTGTTGGTGAGAGTACATCCCCTTGTGGAAGACCGTCGCTGATTGTACGCGTGATGGTTTTATTTCTAATGTGCAGGCATAGTTGCCTATTCCGTAAAAAAAGATGATATCCACGCACAGATTTCTTGAGGGATGCGTATGGTTGAAAGAGTTTCCTCTAGTATGTCGACCTTGACTGCATTGAATGCATTGGATAGATCTATGCAAATCATTGTAGTCACATAGTTTCCCTTTTACTCTGTTTGATCCAGTTCACGACGGCTCTCGTTTTTTCTTTTGAAAAGAGGCTGCCTTCCGTTTGAACTCCAGTAGATTTTGTTGATTTGAAACCCGATTGAATTCTCTTCTCGCTGCTGTTTTTTCACGCCAAGCTTCATCCACTTCAGTGGACCACCAGAATTTTGGTTCTTTGGAATCCTTCCTCCTATTTTTTTCGTATCTTATTGATACAACTTCCAAGATCGTCGATGTTTTGAATCTGGGTCGAGGTCAACTTGCCGACTTCATCCGCAATTTGCTTTTTATCAAAGTAGTATTTTTGGTTTTGTACATTGATACGGTGTAGTTCAATATTAATTCCTAGATGGTCTCCGCCGACACCGTAATCGAGAACGTTCCAATCAACGCTGCCGAATAGGTCCGTTGAGCATAAGGTAAGGTCTATCGCTGTAGCTCGGCGATTCAATTGTAGTGGGATAAATGTCGGAGAACCATCGTTGATGATGAGAAAGCTGCTGTTGTTTATAGCGTCCATTAGGGATTGTCCTTTTTTATCACTGGTGGTGTCTCCCCACGTTAAGTGATGGGAATTGAAATCCCCCCAATAATCACTTTTTTGAAACCTTCAATGGTTGTAAAAATTTGTTTGATGTCATTGTCATACTCCATCATGGTGATTGATGGGCTAATGTAGATAGAGCAAAGATGTAGGTCGTACTGGATAATCTTGATGATGACTATTTGTGTGTGATCTGAAACCGTTGGAGTTGGTAGTTTTTGGTAATTCCAGTGTGTGTTTAGGTAGATTCCTGTTCCACCATAATTGTCACCCCTGGAATGTGGTATAAAGCGGAAATTGGAGATTCGATACCTGTTGCTGTCTTCCATGTTTGCATTCGTCTACGTTTCTGATAAGAAAGCAGCCGAATAGTTGTTAGCTGTTAGTATTCGATGTACTTCGGTTTTATTATTGAATAAGCTCTGTATGTTTGCCTGAAAAATTGTAAACTTTTGAGTCGCCATTTCTGGAGTTTTAGGAGTTGGTATTGAACATATGACTGTTCAGCACCACGGTGTTCGCCAAATTGAAGTCTTTTTCGGTGCACTTCTTAAACATATTTTTGATGTCTTCTTTGGGGCCCAACATGCCGATGAAGTCGGAGTAGAAACTCATCATCGTCTCTTGTAGTGTTTTCTGGGTTGTCGCTTGTGCCTCTTTCCGGGCTTCCTTCAACATCTCCTCCCAGCGTTCTAATTCCGAAACACTGTGCGGGTTAGTTAAAGCTGTCCCATTTGCCATAACATTTTCATAGCCACTGACCAAAGCGTTGCGTTGATCGGAAGTCGTTGACGCTATTGTTGGTATTGCCACCCGGGGCCGTTTTTGGTTATTTGGTTTAGACTGTTCCTTTGGCAACTGCACCGCTGCTTGGATCGCCTTCCGCTCAGTGTTGGTTTTAATCCATTGCTCCTTCATTGGGTCCTTCCAGGTGAATCTTCCTTTCGTCATGGCTGCAAAACTCTCCTCCAGATCTGGAAAATCTCCGAAATCCATGCTCAGTGGCTCGTACATATTCCGAGTGATGACCGGAACCTGCAGAGATGCTTCTGTGTATGTAAGGCTCCGTTTGGTCATCAATGTCTTGATGTCCAATTGCCTTTTGCGTTCGGGGCAGCATTCGTCCGGAAAATCTGTTTCGCCTTCGTGTCGCTCCGCGCATCTCTCACATCTCTTAACACCCTTGCAATTAGCTTGACGGTGTCCAAATCGAAGGCATTTCATACATAGGACAACCCGTGGAATAAACGGGACGACCTTGCTTACGCAGCAGAAGAATCTCACTTTCTCCGGAAGTTCGCTAGCTCTGAAAGTGACGCTTATGCGGCTAATAGGTATCCTTTCATCATTGTCTCCTCTACGGGTCATACGCTTGACGTCCATGATCGGTACATCGCAATCCAAATCTCTCTTTATGTCTTCTATGTCGAGGTCCGTTGGTATACCCGGAACTACACCGGTTACACTAACCAAGTGCCTCGGAATGTACGCTCGGTATGCTCCGTTTCCCTTGTTGATGGCTTCTTTCATTAGGTTCGCTCGAACGAAACTGCTCATAAACACAAGTATTTTGTGGCGACCGACATACTTCATGTCCATGATGAACTTTTTAAGTCCATCCATCTTCCGCAGCTCTGATCCAAGTGAGAACTTGTTGATTTTCACTGTTCCACTTGGAAAACAAAAAATAACTACGTAAAGAACTGTTTGACATGTTGTGCCCTCTTGCCGGAAACAACATTCGCCGATGTCATGTTCGTGTTTTTTTCTGTACACAACAGGATTGCTTCGATTGATAATGTATAGATGGATTTGCCACAAGGGGGCAGGATTATTGCAGAAAATAGCGATGAAAACTGTTTTTTTTTAATAACTTGTGTTCACTGAAACACTACACCGTATCAGAGATTTGGAAACATGGCAATATGACAAACTTACGTCCGTATCCATTACAATGATATTTTACCGTATGCTTTAAGAATTGCCAATGGTTTAAACCATGTTTTGTGAAGAAAAAAATCGACGGCGTTATCAGTTGTTTTACAGCAGCCATCGCAAAAACAGTGTAACAACTACGCACAATGGTTTGTTCGTACTGCCAGCTCTAACCAGGAATGAAGATGTTGGACATCGTGAGGCACTTTGCTCCCATATATAGTCGAATATAGTCGATCTGGCATTTCCGACAGATTGTTTTTAGAGAAAGGCGAGAGCGTCAAACGGAAACCTGATTTCAGCTGCCCGTCAGAGCTGCGTAAAGTCAAGTAGAAGCCGAAGAAGAGGACCAACCCAACCCCTATCAGCACACTTGTTGCATATCAGTCGAAATTGCTTCAATATGACTTTATTAAATCATAATCAAGTTACTGTAAACAATTTTAAAGACTTTGTGCTGATTGGGAAGAGCAAGGTGGCTATCGGTCCACGTTATCGACGGTCCGTGGAACAAACTAAACGGTGAAGCAGTATCTGGACAAGATAGACATTGTTAAGAGGAAGCGTCAATCAAGGTCGGCCGTATCTGATCAACAGGCAATCAACCAAAAAGAGCGGCGGAAGGGGTTGGTAAAAACATTTTTCTGCCAAAGCGCGACGTCATGGTCACAATGGATGACGAGACCTACTTGACAGTGGACAGTAACTATTGGCAGGGGACCAGGTAGGTTATGTTTCTTACCAAGGAGGTACACGTTGACATTAAATTTGTCTCCCATCATGTTCCCGAAGAAGATCCTTCTGTAGCTAACGCCACTATACCGAATTATTAAGGAAGTATCAGAAATAATGATGTACTCTTGTGGCCAGACCTGACTTCGACCTGTTATGCGAAGAGATCACTGGAGGAGACAGACCGACTGAAGATAAACGTTGTACCAAATATCGCCAATCTTCTCGACGTCGTACAGCTACGCCCAGTAAAAACTTTTTGGGCAAATTTCAAGGCTACGAAAGAGTTGAAGAACGTGACGAAATCTATATTTTCTTCGACCATGGTTGTGAATTTGGCCAACTGGTGTATATTTATGTAGAACTATTCAGCTTCACCGGATCACTAGGCCACCGGCTGTTGCTTTCTGCTAGCCCACGAAACTGTACAACCAAAACCATGGAATTTGAATCCGCGAACAGATTTCTTGTCTACAGCATCTGAAGTCCAATCCGCGAAGAATATAGGAGGCTCTGCCTGCGGTCGGTTGGTTTTTCAAGGAGCTGTCATTTTTTTCCGTTGTTTTGAGCGAATTTGTTTTTCAATATTAAAAAAAGCTGAGAAAAGTGAGTTTTGAATTGTATTGTGAAGTCATACGGAGAAAGAAGAGGGCAAGTTAACTACAAGGAAAGGAGAAGTCTCGTTCGAACCATTATAGCTTCCCGTCGGTCGCATTCACCAGGTTACCCGGAAGAGCAGCTAGACAATGGAGTTAGTACCGGTGCACCTGGTTGCCTGGCGGCAGTGATGAAATTTCTGGCTTCAGAAATTCTTGGGGAAGTTGAATTGACTTCTTGAGGATAGTTATGGGTGCTGGATTTCTAACAGATAAGTGCAACTTATGTTAAAGAACTTTGGTGATCTGATGGCCTTATTTACGCATAACAAACTTGAAAAAACGTTGTTGTAAAATGCAATCTTAGTCCACCCCTACCGTCCTAGAACATCAACCTAAGCAGCGTAAGGCATGTGTATGGTGGCGAGTCCTTTTTCTCTTTTCAAAAAGCGAGTAATGGTGCTATAATCATAAGCCATAAAAGGCTAGGACAAGAGTTAGTGCTGATGTCCCAACCGACAGACAAGGTTCCACTCAAGAAGAGCCTGGGTACAAGAAGAAAGCCCCTGTGTTCCAGCCCAGAACACTTTCCTACCTTAGCCAGGTGTTGTGCAAAGAAATTGATGGATGAAGAGCCTGTCACAGTCACACCCAAGACAGCTAATCTGGCGCTTCCATCGTCTCTACAACAGCCAACCCAGGATTATGTATGGTTGGAAAACGCTATGCTATGCTATGCTATGCTATACAATATCTGAGGACCAATCCGCATCGCAAATCTGTTAGAATTAGAAGAATTAAACCATCCTTCTTGGTTTACTCCACACAAAAAAATAATGTATTTTAACAACAAAAAGCAAGCGTAAACAACGTTATTGTTTGCAATCTTTCATACGCCATGCAATATTTTTTGCAATCCTTCATACAACAGACCTGTTTCCAGCGATATCTGGCTGTAATTTACAAGAAAGGTCCCATTAGTTTAAGTCAAATCTAGCATTCCTTATATGTGCATTAGATAACGCAGACAATTAAATGTTTCTTTCAAACTGTGCAGATTCATGCCCTTAATCCTTCGTCCTTCGCCCTTCAAATAGCGAGCAATTCTCATCAACGTTTGCCAGTGGAGGTCTCTAGCATGTTGCCAAGATATAAAAAAGGTAGTAGCTGGTATTGAGACGAACAGACTGCATTGTGTACATTACACCTCCCAGTAGTTCTCGATGGCTGCCTCGTAGTGCAAACGTCTTGAACCGCTGGCTGACAGTCTTTCTTCATTGGTGTTTTCACTGAATTGCACTCCACCATTCCAAAATTGGTGTGCACATGACGATTCCAGGTACATATAATTGCTCCGGTAAGATTCTGAAGAGTAGCGAGTAGTTCTCAGCTGTATTAATGACTGGCTGTCCGTTAGAATTCGAATTGCTGCTTGATGAGTGTAGGAGTGGATGATGACGGAATTGGCAACTATTGGTTCCGTAGCAGCTTGTCTTCCTACAGCTTCTTCTTCCGTGGAAGTTCAGGCAGTTCCGACAATGTCTGTTGGACTGAACGCACTTCTAGCGCTCATCGATAGAGAGTGTTTTGAAGAATCGGCATTCGTGGAAGCGATCACCGGCATTCATGGATGCGATCACCGGTGTTCTTGCAAGCTGGACAAGTTTTTGTTTCCTTACGAATGGGCGATGAACTGCTCCGTGCACTAGATTTCGAATGACTGAGATGAGTATTCACTTTTCCTCTAGATTCAATTTTATTCTTGTTGACGACACTAGATCTTTCACTGCTGCTGGTAAACGTTTACACTTTGGTCACTAATTTCACTACACTGGACATGAAGCTACCGAAAGTCTTAAGATTCGAGTTCGGGAAACCCTGGAGATACGAACCCCATTCCATTTGTAGATACGGTGGGAGTTTGGCAACAAGTTCCATAAGAAGTGAAGGGTTTGACAGATGCGTGGTTTGTCCAGTGGCTTCTGAATGATCGCAGAGGAATAGAGACCCCAAAATCGATTTTGGTTTGAAATTTTCCAATTTTTGGCGGTGGAGTCGAGCGCACTTTTTCCAGAAGGGTTTTCATAGAGCAAATGAAGCGTTTCCATAATGTGAGGCACCGAATCGGGTAAAAGCAATCGGCTTTGAACATTCTCATATGCTGCTCCTTTCAAATTCCGCTGAAGGGATGTCTTGAGGTGCAGAAACTGCCGTAAACATTGTAGCGGCAGTAGTAGGCGGGTGCTTCAATCCAGATTTGGGTCGTCAACTTTGACGATGGTAGAAGAAAAGGCACTGCTGTGTTGCAATCTACCGGTGCGGCGGATGCTGAGGGATGTTGGCGGCAATGGTGGACGTCCTTCCTTCTGCGCAGTTGTCAACCCATTGAACAACCTTGGCGATGTTAGACCGCTTGCTGATTTGGCTACTCCTACTCCTAGCACTTTCATTACCTGTACAAGGTGTATGTGTTTCAAGCGTCTTGGGGTTCGGATCCATATGGACGATTTAGTGCTGAAAGATTTTCTAAAGTTTTGTTCCCGGCACGTTTTGGCGGTGAATAATTGCTTGGCGATTTCGTTTAGCGAATCACAACGCTCGAGGATTTGCTTTAGCTTTAAGTTTATTTCAATTAGGTTTAGATTTTTCAACAAGTTTTACATATTATTTACAAAATCGTTTTGCAAATTACGGTTCAAATGCAATCTTCACCGTATCAACTTGTAACACAAGGAATCTGCATTTAGGTAGGTTATTCTAGGTTAGAATAAGTTTACTAATTGAGAGAATTATCAATAATATTTTAGTTTTTATAAACAATAGCATTTCAGTCCTCAACTAGCTGTTAGATTTAGATAAGTGGAAATAAGTTTTAAAATCTTCATATTATTTTCAACTCAGATCCTAACTTACATCTTATTTCACTGATATTGATCGGAAATGACAATCAATCTTTTTTCTATTCTTTTTTCCCGTCGTTGGTACTGTCATTACAACAGTGGTGCTGCTAATGTCATTCGCCTTTATAGCCAGTGTTGCCACATTTTTTTCAAGGTCAATCTGTATTTTTACATTCAAAAATCTTTTTTATCTGTATCCGACTGTTTATAATCTGTCAAAAAATATGTATCACATATTTAACTTTTGTTTGGTTCCCGTTCACTGGTTGAAAAATAACTTTGCGTGCATCGCATTTGAACCAAATAGGGTAGCGGGATGTAATAATAGCCTAGCTCCTTTATTCAGCCTATATTTCATGTACCAAATATTTCATTAATTCGGCTATAATTAACAAAATCATGTTTCTATCAAGATGACCGATTTATTTCGAAGCAATTGAAATTAACAAATTTTTAGGTGTTCACTTCCGCGTAGTTTTCGATTTACTTAACTTTTTAGACATCATGACTTCACTGGCTAAGCTGAACATTATCTACATGATCTTTGACTTATCTAAATTTGGCATAATTGAACCTATAAACCGAGTAATGCAGCCAATATGCACAGAAAATAGTCACATGTTATAAATTGACTGTTCACAAAGGCATAATAACAATGATTTATCAAGAAAACTGTAGACTCAATATTAGAAACATATTTTATTCTATGTTCTCAACTATGACCTGTTGTATGAATATCGTAGTAAAAATGTTGTTATTGGAATAATAATAATAATAATAATGTCTGAGTTTCGATTGTATGTTTTCATATGGTTCATCTTAATACAAACTTATAGAACAAAATCTGTTTAAAGTGAATAATAATGTTTTGATGTTCAAAAGACCACTAAATTATATGTGAAAATCACTTAAGTGTTTCGTAGCAGTTTGATTAAGTTTGATTATATAAAATGTTGTGTTGGGTAAACGAATACAGTTGGCCTTTAATCAGAATATCAGAAAAAAAATCGCACGTAGACTACATTTAATCGCCTATCTATCAAGTGGGATGAAGTTGCATCCATGAATAGACCCAATACGGTGCTTATAGACCGACATTACATCCATATCCCTCAAAAGTTTCTGACTTTGTAAAATGAGTTGTGTAACTTTTCGTGATGCATACTACCAAATGGCTCAGTAAACTTATCTAAGCAAGTGTACCACTAGTTGAATACCGCTTTTAGCCCAAATCCTTTATGAGTTATAATAAAAAATGTAATCGATCGTTGCATAATAGGCTAAGTCGAGGGACACTTTATACTTACAAAATGATCAGGTCAGGCAAATTTCAGATCAACTTTGTAGTGCTCTTACTTGATGAATTATTTTCCGATTTAATTAAGACAAGAAGCATTTGACTAAAAAATTTATGTAGTTTTATATCTTGGTAACATAATTGACCATGGTCCTCGGACACCGGAGTTGTTCTCCGGGAAGTTGTTCCGGGAATTTGTGATGAGATTTTGTACAAGATGCCGTTGCCAAACAATTTTTTTCAGGAAACACACGTAAAGACAAAATATTTTTTTGGGAAATGAAAAATTTATTTCAGGAATCGGCCTTAAATTGACCGAGATATGGTGAGATATGAAAAAGATTCTGATGAAGGGTCTTGGATGCGGTTAACTCTTCATTTTACTCGAAACATGCCATGTGACAGCTCTTTCTTCTTAGTTTTTCATCAAAAACATTATTATAAACTAAAAGTGGATCCTTGACCATATTGGCCACTTCCGGAACCACCGGAACGTCCCCGGAAGCTGTAGTAGCGACCAGTTAGGCATTTATCACAAAACATGCCGTGCGGCAGCTCTATCTTCATGATTTTTCATAGTTATGAATTTGATAGACTTGAGAAAGCCATTGGCTACATTGGCCACTCCCGGAACATTTTTGGGGGAACCTGTAGTAGGGATAAATTACGATTTTACCAAAAAATATGGACTATAAGATTCACTGGCTCGGCTTCGGGTACCGTTGAGTAGGTGGAGATTCTACGGGGCTGAGCTGTAAGCCACCCGACGGGTCGCAGGTTGCGGATAGCGAACGGCCTCCAGATATGGAGGTTAGTTGTGAATTAAATAAACAGCCCCGGACAAGCAGCGGGGGCTGCCTAGGATGTGGGGGGACTGAACAGTTATTGGACTCTGTTGAGTTTCTTCCAAAAACCCACACGTATCCGAAAAGCAGCCCTGTCAAAGCGAGCCACCCCGCTATAAGGGTAAAAGTCCAAGCCTCTACCAAGCCGAGCGTCTGATTCACCACGGAGGTGCGGCTCAAACAGCGTCTGTTCTGGTATCCAGCGGCTGAGTAAGAAATGCTGTATCGCGTCCAGCTAGATCCAAGGTGGCAGCCCCATCAGCGCGATCGTCCTAGTGTCCAGCTGGGACGCTAATCAATGCTGGCACGATGGCCATCCGGCGAGACAGGATGGTTGGCGTAGGCCCAATAAGCCGCCCATAAAAACCAAATATTACGAATAACATAGAAGAAAATACGACTCGATATAATCGGCAAAGACCCTCGCGACGAAAAAAGGATTACGATTGGAAACTCGGAACATGGAACTGCAAGTCGCTTTGCTTCGCTGGTTGCGACAGGATAATCTACGATGAACTACATCCCCGCAATTTCGATATCGTAGCGCTGCAGGAGCTTTGCTGGACGGGACAGAAAGTGTGGAAAAGCGGGCATCGAGCGGCTACCATCTACCAAAGCTGTGGCACCACCAACGAGCTGGGAACCTGTTTTATAATGCAGGGCAAGACGCGGCAACGCGTAATCGAGTGGCAGCCGATTAACACAAGGATGTGCAAGTTAAGAATCAAGGGCCGTTTCTTTAACTACAGCATCATCAACGTGCACTGCCCGCACGAGGGAGACCTGATGATGAGAAGGAAGCGTTCTACGCGCTGTTGGAGCAGACCTATGATAGCTGCTCCCCGCGAGACGTGAAAATCGTCATTGGCGACATGAATGCTCAAGTAGGAAGGAGGCAATGTACAGACCGGTGATCGGGCCGAATAGCCTGCACACCGTATCGAACGACAACGGCCAACGATGCGTGAACTTTGCAGCCTCCCGTGGAATGGTAGTCCGAAGCACTTTCTTCCCCCGCAAAGATATCCACAAAGCCACCTGGAGATCACCCGATCAACAAACTGAAAACCAAATCGACCACGTTCTAATCGACGGAAAATTCTTCTCCGACATCACCAATGTTCGCACATACCGCAGTGCGAATGTAGATTCGGACCATTACCTAGTAGCAGTATGCATGCGCTCAAAACTTTCGACTGTGGCTAACACGCGTCGAAATCGAACGCAGCGGCTCAACATCGAGCGGCTGCGGGACAACGAAGTGGCCCTAAACTACGCGCAGCAGCTTAGAGGCGGCACTACCAACGGAAGAGCAGCTGAGGCGCCGCTACTCTTGAAGATGGCTGGAGAGATATCCGATCCGCCATAGGTATCACCGCATCAGCAGCACTAGGTACGGCGGCACCGAACCGAAGGAATGACTGGTTCGACAGTGAATGCGTGCAGTTAAAGGAGGAGAAGAATGCAGCAAGGGCGAGAATGTTGCAAGTCCGTACAAGAGCGAACGAGGCGCGATATAGATAGGCGCGGAACAGACAAAACTCGGTCTTCGAGATCGCGAAGAGATGGAAGAGCTGTACCGCGTTAAGGACACACGGAAGTTCTACGAGAAGCTGAACCGCTCTCGCAAAGGCCATATGCCACAGGCCGACATGTGCAGAGATACTAACGGGGATATTCTCACGAACGAGCGTGAAGTGGTTGAAAGGTGGCGGCAGCATTACGACGAGCATTTAAATGGCGATGCGGCAGAGAACGAAGGTGGCATGGTAGTGACCTTGGAAGCACGCGCGGAAGACGATAGATTCCCGGCTCCAGATCTGCAGGAGATTAAGGAGGAGATCGGGCGGCTGAAAAACAACAAGGCCGCTGGCGTAGACCAACTGCCAAGTGAGCTTCTAAAATACGGTGGTGAAGCACTGGCGAGAGCGCTGCACTGGGTCATTACCAAGATTTGGGAGGAAGAGGTTTTACCGGAGGAGTGGATGGAAGGAGTCGTGTGTCCCATCTATAAAAAGGGCGACAAGTTGGAGTGCGGCAACTACCGCGCGATCACATTGTTAAGCGCCGCCTACAAGGTACTCTCCCAAATTTTATGCCGCCGTCTATCACCGATTGCAAGAGAGTTCGTTGGGCAATATCAGGCAGGATTTATGGGCGAACGCGCAACTACGGACCAAGTGTTTGCCATCCGCCAAGTATTGCAAAAATGCCGCGAATACAATGTGCCCACACATCACCTGTTTATCGATTTCAAATCAGCGTACGACACAATTGATCGAGATCAGCTATGGCAGAGTATGCACGAATACGGTTTTCCGGACAAACTGACAAGATTGGTCAAGGCAACGATGGATCGAGTGATGTGCGTAGTACGGGTTTCAGGGACATTCTCGAGTCCCTTTGAAACTCGCAGAGGGTTACGGCAGGGTGATGGTCTTTCGTGCTTGCTATTCAACATCGCTTTGGAGGGTGTAATAAAAAGAGCGGGGATAGACACGAGTGGCACGATTTTCAGAAAGTCCGGCCAGTTACTTGGTTTCGCCGATGACATCGACATCATGGCACGGAATTTTGAGAAGGTGGCAGAAATGTACACTCGACTGAAGGCTGAGGCCAAACGGATCGGACTGGCCATTAACGTATTGAAGACAAAGTACATGCTAGGAAGAGGCTCTAGGGAAGAAACGGCGAGTCTCCCAGCTCGAATTTGTATCGACGGCGATGAAATCGAGGTGGTCAACGAATTCGTGTACTTGGGCTCACTGGTGACCGCCGATAACGACACCAGCAGAGAAATGCAAAGGCGTATTATGGCAGGAAACCGTGCTTATTTTGGACTCCGCAAAACTCTCCGGTCGAAAAAAGTTCGCCATCGCACGAAATTAACCATCTACAAAACGCTGATTAGACCGGTAGTCCTCTATGGACATGAAGCGTGGACTATGCGCGCAGAGGACCAACGCGTCCTTGGAGTTTTCGAACGGAAGGTGTTGCGTACCATCTACGGCGGAGTGCAGATGGAAGACGGATCGTGGAGAAGGCGAATGAACCATGAGTTGCATCAGCTGCTAGGAGAACCTACAATCGTCCACACCACGAAGATCGGGCGATTACGATGGGCCGGGCATGTCACCAGAATGTCGGATAACAACCCGGCAAAAATGGTTCTCGTCAATAATCCGACTGGAACACGACGAAGAGGTGCGCAGCGCGCAAGGTGGATCGACCAGGTGGAGGATGATCTGCGGACACTCCGCAGACTGCGCGGCTGGCGACAGCTGGCCATGGACCGAGTGCAATGGAGACGACTTCTATGTACAGCAAGGGACACACAGGCCCTAGCCTGATTGGTAAGGTAAGGTAAGATTCACTGGCTAGCCTGACCTAGCTTCCTGGTACCTCTGAAGATCAATTTATTTAGCTTTGGTTCGGAGCAATAATTCGATTGAGTATAGGGAAGGGTGGGTTTTATTAGTAGCGAGTTGGTCCTCTTTCCGCTTCCAGGATGGCTTCAATCCGCCTGGGGATGGGGTTGTAGAGGGTTTGAATGACGTCCAGTCCAGTCTATTTTATACCACTCGTCGATTAAAGTTTTCTCCAATTCCTTCAACGACGAAAATCTTATAGTACACGCTAAAAACAGCACTCGATGGTAAATCATCCAAATATTTTCTTATGGTAGGTAAATACACATCCAATCAATTAAATTCTTAAAAATATTTCGAATAACGCAGTACTCCGCTTGAAGCAAAATATTTCATTATTCAAATCAGATCGTTGGTTTTTATTGTTCCAATCAAACTGTTTTTTTCCATTGCAACTAAACAAAAAAATACCGAAAATCTGTGTATTATTCCAAGTTTGCAGCTATATAAGAAAATATTCAAAATAAAAGGAAAACAATATGCAAATACTATTAATATTACTTGGCTTTAGAGTGCACAGCGTACGAAGATCAGATTGTATTTCATTTGGTGAGTTGAAAAAGGTAGAAATAAAAGTTCTTGAAGAATAGTTCAATTTGTGCATTGCTCACCAAATCAAGGTATTAATGAAAACGATCAATAACATATAAATTTTATGCTTGTTCTTGTTGTTGTTCATATTATACAATAACCGATAGCTTATGCTATCGATGCAATAACATATCAAACCTTAGAATCAAAGCATACGAATCGGATATGAAAAGAGTTCATACCAGTTAATTATTGAAATGAATGCTGTCCACCGTGGGTGCTTGGATTGACTACTGAAAATTGTCCATCCCCCTGTCATTATTTAAGACCTGCGTTTCCACAATTTCTAGTGGCTTTATCGAGTTATTCAGTAGGATTGATAATAATAGTCAAAGCGTACTAGACATACAAAAACAAACAATGTATAGATTGATGCTATCCACCGATGTTTATGAAGTTTCAATACAGAATTGAAATGGATGCTGCCCACCAAGATTAATTTGCTTGATGCCTTCAAAACGGCCATTCTTCTGATATGTCGATGAATATCTGATATGGTTATTTAAACATAATCATGAAATGCAACAAAAGAGAGGATTTTTCAAAAATCTGTAAAATCTGTATTTTTTTCTAAAAATCTGTAATCTGTATATACAGAATTCTGTATCCAAAAACTGCAAAAAATCTGTATGATTACAGATTAATCTGTATATGTGGCATCCCTGCCCTCGTGCCCGCAAATAAAACGAACGCAGAATTCGTCATCATCGTTTCTAACACCACCGCAAGCTGTCGTAGCCTTGGACGATATTTTCAAAAAGCCAGCGCTGCGATCGCAGAGCAAGAGCGGCACCGGTAACGAAACCGATGACTCAACTACTTCAACGAGCAGTAGACGGAACCGAAGCCGACCGGTTGGTAAAAAACCCCGCCGCGACGACATCGACGATAAGAGAGAGGAGGAAATGCAATTATAAATGGCTCTCACGTCGTATAACATTTCGTCCATCAACATCTGCACAGTCACGAACCCGACGAAACTAAACGCTCTCCGGACCTTCATCAACAGCCAAAGCCTCGACATCGTGTGCTACAGGAAGTTGAAAACGAACAGCTCTCCTTGCCTGGCTTCGTCGTTTATTTCAATGTAGACCACACGAGGAGAGGAACAGCTATTGCTCTGAAGGAGCACATCCAAGTCACTCACGTCGAGAGAAATTTGGACAGCCGACTACTTGCGCTGCGAGTGCAAGACACGACGATCTGCAATATTTACGCTCCCTCCGGGTCTTCGCAACGAGGCGATCGAGAGCATTTCTTTAATGACACGCTGCCCTACTATCTCCACCGCACCACGCACACTATCCTCGCTGGCGATTTCAATTGCGTACTTCGAACACGTGACTCAAGCAGCCCGAACACGAGTCCCGCCCTCAAAGCAGCCGTTCAACAACTGCAGCTCCACGATGTATGGGAGAAACTGTGTCCACGTGATGATGGTTTTACATACGTCTGTCGGAATGCTCAATCGCGCCTGGACCGAATCTACGTCAGCAGCGGCCTCCGTGACCACCTGCGAGCAGCACATACCCACGTCTGCTCTTTCACCGACCATAAAGCGCTGACTCTCCGACTTTGCCTCCCCCATCTTGGTCAAGAGCACGGCCGTGGCTTCTGGTCTCTCCGACCGTACCTACTAACTGATGAGAACGTTGCGGAATTCCAATAACAGTGGCAATATTGGACCCGGCAACGTAGAAACTATGGCTCATGGATGGGCTGGTGGCTCTCGTTTGCTAAGCCCAAGATCAAACGGTTTTTCAAGTGCAAATCTCGAGACATCTTCGATGATTTTCACAGCGAGCATCAGCGTCTCTACGGTGAGCTACGGCTTGCTTACGACGGGTATTACCAGCACCCAGAAATGCTGACCACCATCAACCGGCTGAAAGGCGAAATGCTTGCGCATCAACGGAGGTTTTCTCACACGTTCATGCGGATCAATGAAACGCACGTGGCGGAGAACCAATCTCAATATTCCAGCTAGGGGAGAGGCGAAGGAAGAAAACCATCATCACGCAGCTGCAGACGGAGCGAGACGAGACCATAACAGCATCACGAGCGATAGAAGACCACATGGTGGAATATTTCTCGACTCTCTACACGGAGGAGCCAACAGAAGAGAACGAGAATGGATTTTTTGCGAGAGTGTTGTGCCACTCAACGATCCATCGAATGAAGCCTGTACGAGCGACATCACGACGGCAGAAATCTGGTCTGCAATATCAGCGAGCGCACCCCGTAAGTCCCCTGGCTACGATGGTATTCCGAGAGAATTCTACCACCGCATGTTCGACGTCATCCACCGTGAGTTGAACCTGTTGCTGAATGAGACACTCAGAGACAATCTTCCCGCAGCGTTTGTGGAAGGAATCATCGTGTTGGTCAAGAAGAGAGGTGGCGATCATACCGCGCGATCATACCGGCCGATTTCACTGCTCAACAGCGACTACAAGCTCTTCTCCCGCATACTCAAAACCAGACTGGAGCGAGTGATGCGAGAACACCACAACTTGAGTGACGGGCAGAAATGCTCGAACTCAGAGCGAAATATTTTTCAAGCCACTCTCGCTCTGAAAGATCGTATAGCGAATCTTCGCCACCAACGTCGCGCCGGGAAATTAATCAGCTTCGATCTCGATCATGCGTTTGATCGGGTCCGGCACTCTTCTCTTCGCGACCATGCGCTCGCTCGGCTTCAACCAGGATCTCATCGCTCTACTCTCGCGCATTGCCAGCCGGTCCACTTCTCGGCTGCTGATCAATGGGCATCTCTCTCGGCCGATCGAAATCCAACGGTCCGTGAGGCAAGGGACCCGTTGTCCATGCACCTCTTCGTGCTGTACCTACATCCACTAGTGTGCAGGCTCGAACGTGTGTGCGGTAACGATCTGCTGGTGGCATATGCGGATGACATCAGTGTAATCATCACATCGACGAGACAAATCGAAGAGATGAATGGGCTGTTTACTCGCTTTGGCAGAGCTGCTGGAGCGAAATTGAATGTGCGGAAAACCGTTGCCATCGACGTCGGGTTTTGCGAAGGTGGTACCATCAACTCCCAGTGGCTGCAAACAGCCAACACAGTCAAAATTCTGGGTGTTGTATTCGCAAACTCGATACGCTTGATGACATCGTTAATCTGGAATGCGCTCGTGGGGAAGTTCTCGCAACAAATGTGGTTGCATTCTCTGCGCACGCTGATGCTACACCAAAAGACCATTATGCTCAACACGTTCGCCACATCCAGGATATGGTACCTCGCGTCCGTCCTCCCTCCTTTGGGAGTGCACACAGCGAAGATAACGTCAACGATGGCAACGTTTCTCTGGAGAGGAATAGTCGCCCGTGTCCCGATGATGCAGCTCATGCGCAGCAAGGAAAAAGGAGGCCTAAAGCTGCAACTACCAGCGCTAAAATGTAAGTCGCTCGCAATAAACCGACATCTGCATGAGATCGATTCCCTTCCCTTTTATAGATCCCTTCTTTTCCAAAATAATCCACACCCAGCAATTCCAACAGTCCTTCCAGACGTCAAATTAATCCTTTCAAATTATCCCACATTCCCCTCCAAATCCAACATAACCCCTCCGCCGATCAAATCCACCAACAGCAAACAGCAAACAGAACTGCCGAAGGTGGAACGAAACAGTCCAGGAAACGACTGGCCACGAACGTGGCAAAACATCTCAGCGAAGCAACTTCCATCAACGCACCGGTCGAAACTCTACTTGATGGTTAATGGCAAAATCGACCATAGAGAGCTACTTTTCGTGATGCGAAGAGTTCCAGACCCGTTTTGCACTCATTGTGGCAACCAAGCGACAGAATCTCTTCTGCACAAATTTTGTGCTTGTGCTCGTGTCGCCCCGGCCTGGGAGGTTCTACAGCAGCGGATAACTGTCATCATGGATGGATGGAGACGATTCTCTTTTGAAGTATTGGTGAGACCTACACTAGCAGGAATAAGCAGAAGACGGCGTGTAGAAATGCTCTAACTTTTTTATAAATACATCTGTTTTGTTTGCGAATGTAACGATCGAATTGATGTAGATGCACTGAAATTTCACTTTGATATAGATTCGAGTGATTCACAGTGTGAATATGTACTGTGTTCTTAAAACTGACCAATAAAACCAACTTATTTTACAAAACAAAAAGAAAAAAAAAAAAAAAAGGTCTGCTTATGATTGACGACAATAAATAAATAAATAAATAAATAAACTAATCTATCTTTTCCTTGTTTTCAAGTAGTTTCCGGTGGTTCAATCCGAGTATTGAGGGGCGGCCCCAGCGTAGTGGTTAACATCCACACCTTTCACGACTAAGTCGTGAAGAGTTTAAATCTTACCCCGGACAAAGTCACAAAAACACCCTGGTTAACTGAACGATGGGATCTCCCAGTGTTACGGGTCAAAACTCTTATATCTCAATTCCGTTTTTGCGTTACCAGTCTCTAGTCTTGAGCAACTTGATAAACTATACACAAACCACTTTTCGGCTACCTAGTCAACTAAAACATCTTGAAATCTGGGTATGTAACCAAATTAAATAAATTAAAAGACAAAAAAATAATATATTAATTAATACCGCTATTAAAGCAATTTGGAACATCACTACGCATTTTTTATGTTCTGAATTTCAGAAATTATATTATTGATTTCAATTTACAATGTTGAACAAGTAAAATGGTGTCTCTAGCAACTTCTATGCTCCATACACAATTTCTGCATAGACCAAATTCTACGCTCCATACACAATTAAAACAAAAACGTATGGAAAAAAGTCTACGAGAATGAAGGGGGCTCTGAGATTTTCAAAAATGAGTCTACTTGGTTTGTGTTCTCTGCTCTGACTGCTCCTGTGAACGTCGCCAATCAATTCCTTAGAAAGTGTGGCAAGTATTTCAATAGCAAATCCCATAACACCTAATGAACCATTTCGACCTCAGCTAGATCCACTTTCCAATTAATATTATGGTTCCTGTTGAAAACCGAATGTATCGATTAGCGACAATCGATTTTCCTTGTTCTGTACGTTGTACCAAATGTCGGAAGTAGTGCGCTGTATGGCACATCAGATGCGCTGTACAGCGCACTACTTCCGACAATAGGTATAACGTACAGAATGAGAGTAAAATCGATTGTCGCTAGTCGATAAATTCGATTTTCAACTGAAACCATTATAAGAGACGTGAACAACTCGTGGAAGCTCAGCCAATTATCGATGTCCTCTCTGAACATCTGCAGTTTGATCTGAGAAAGGTAACTGTTGACAACCGTTTTCTTGATCTTCGCCAATAGAAGGAACGCCTGCGTATATCGTCGATTATTGTCTAGGAATAGCTGAATTTCCTTCAGCTTTAACATCAATGCTATTTTAGGAGCAGATGTTCCACCGGGTGGGTATATATTCCATTCTTATTTATTTAATCATTTCAGTACGCTCTGGGATTATCCTTGCATTTCTGATTACTTTTGCATTTAAGAGCATGGAACAGCATGCAAAATAAAGGTTCCAATACTCAATTTGTTTTTCTGCATCTCAGCTTATCAGTGAAACCAACAGTGAAAAAATGTTAAAATTCGAACTTCATCAACTATTTTATAAAAGTCGGGCATGTGTTTATAAGCAGTATAGAACTGTATTTATATATTTTTGTTTAAGGAACGTACATTAATTACGTCACGCAAAAAGTGACTGTTTCTAAACCAAGCAACCCCACCCCCCTGTCACGTTTCATGTATGGACCTTAAATTTGTTTTGTATGGATCGTCACGTTTTCCCAAAGCCCCCTCCCACCCTACAACGTGACATAATTTATGGACCTTCCCTTAGTGGTATTATGATTATATAATTCACTTATTTCAGGAATCATCAAACCGGGCTCTTCGATCACTCAATCTGCTTTATTCGATTTATACAAGAGTCTGTTGATTAAAAAATAACAAATTAAATATCTTTTCATTAAAATTTTGTTTTTGTTGAAAGGACTGATTGACTTTGATTTTAAGCTTTTACAGAACCACTTAGATATTAATCCAAATCCTATTATTATTTTGCAGTAACAACACGGACTAATTACGGACATCGGACAGACGATTTATTCTTGACGCACTTGGTCAACATTTTCAGTGTATCAAGTTCCATGTATACTAGAATACTATTATCAGAGAAGTACTAGAAAAACAGCAACACTGCTTTCACGTTTTTATTTTTTCAACTTCGGCAACACTGTTGTTTGTCAAAACAAAGTCAGCCGCTCAAAATCTGCTGATAATATTTTTTTAACGAGAACTCAATCATTTTAGTGCTATTCCATTCGATGACTTCATCCTCCGACAAAATTTGATTTAATGGTTGGAACTTGATCTGCGGATGGTTGCGGTGAGTTTTTTGGTCACGTCGGATGTTTGGAACTATGATGGCATGGTATAGGCCGAACACAAATGCGCACTACTACCCTCTTGACAACACCGTCCTTTTTTTTTTGTTTGTTGGTGACAACACCGTCCTTGTTGTGGATGTGGACGATTCGGATGAATACATCGTTGCTGAGAACTACTCCAGTTACTCGGCCGAAATACTACGTTATGATAATGAATGATTATTATGTTGACAGGAAGATTCCTCCTAATACACTCTATTTCGGTGTTGTAAGTAATGGGTGACGGTAAGAATCGTCACATCATCCACACTCATCGGGCCCAGAGCCGTCGATTTACTTATTTTTTCTCTTGCAGTTATCAATCATCTTTTCGCAAGTCCAGAGTAAAATATTTAACTAACGGACGGCATCTGCGGTATCTTCGACCGGTTGGTTTTCAAAAATTCGATCGTCACAAAAGTTCAATGAGATGAACATATTGATTTCGATGGTGAAACGAAAGCAATCTTCAACTGAGCGGGAGAAATCGAGCATATTTGCCGGCAAAGTAATTGAGCTGTTCAAGAATGCCCTACAGTGCTATTCAAAACGAGAAGTTGGTCCAGATTGTAGCACTGGTGAACCATCGGAAGATGCTTAAGTTTTTCTGCATGCTCATCGAGTGGAGGCGACAGCATGTTCGAGATCAGTCCAAAGAGATGGCCGATGCTAACAGTGAGTATTTATAAGAATGTGTACAACTCAAGCTTTTGAATTTTTTTTGCTCCCAACCGCAGAGGGCTTCAAATGGCAGCATGACGATCTGGATCCAGTTCGCCCGGCAGCGGAACTGGAGGGCAGTCGGAAACTTCAACAAAGTGACCGTGAAAAAGAGCAAGACATTCTAATCGCATTTTGGCGGGATGTCCAGTGACGACGAAGTGGCCTACATTGAAGTGTGTCTATTATCAAACTAGGTGGTGGATAAGTTATTAGAAAATTTTCAAAACTGGTGAGCCGTGGAAATGGATTCGTATAAAGATGCCTAAGTTAGTCGGTGTCTACGTCTTTTGGAGCCCGGTCAGTGGAGAGCATGCAATCGATTTCGACCGGAACTATGATACCGAAGTTGCGACTTGTACGGTCAACAGCCAGGTGAAATGGAAAGCAGTCTAACTGCAGTCATCCCTACGCTCAATGAAAAAATCGTTCCTGTAAAGCTGACCGTACTAATCTATTAAATCGAGGCATCCCATCTAAGAGAATCTAAGTAGAAAAAATTGAAGCAACCAGAAAGGAAGTGAAGATAATCGATTATCAGCAAAGCAGATAGAAGGCACTGGTTGTAGCTGCCAAGTATGGATTCTATAAGAAAAGCTGCTACTTCAACGAACTTGGTCAAGTGTCTAGACGAAAAATTATTCATAGTTTCTATTTTGCTGGATAATAATAGAAGAATTAGTTCCTTAAAAAACTACCCTATCCCTATCAATTTTATTCCACAATTCTCTTGCTTTTGACTTGCAAAAATAAATCAAATTATATAACAGTAATTCAAATCTCGATGATTTCTTTTGTTCTGTCGAACGAAATGTTTATTTGTATTAAAACAGTGTCTGTTACTGCAGATTGTTAGGGAATCATTTATCTACCGCGGTGATTTGATGGGTACACAATATTTCTGCTTTCCTATTTTTAATATGTGGAATTTGGCTTGATTTGGTCGATAGATGGTGTGATCTTATTTAGAGAATTTTCGGTGCATTTCGATCGTTTTTGGTATTTGCATTATTTTATTAGTACGATCGTCTCCTTGACCGGTAAAAGTGTGACTGTTGGTCTCTTTGATGATAAAAGCAACAGCAAAAGTGTGACTGTTGGTGAGCGGATGCTTGATGGGACAATAAATTGATTCTATGTGATGGTTGCTGCTGTTGTTAATAGCTAGTGCTATGTGATGACTTTTGATCCGACGGACTACTTCTGATGATCCACTTGATGGCGCTGTTGTGGGCATAAAGGACTGTTGCTGTGGGTAGTGATGCTGGTGGTTGAAATTTTTTAGTGCGATTCTTGAGTGTAATTGTGCCAGAAATCCATACTCTGCTTTTGCCGAACAGAAGCTCGACATACTAGTTAGTTGTTTCGGTTAGGCGTATATGCTTTGTTGGTGCGGCAATGATTTCGTATTTTGGTTCGATGACGTTGGTTGTTGGTTTGGCAGGATTTTTGAACGCATCGAAGAACACTGGGACTTGCCGAATGATTCCTGATTTCTATCAGTGGTTTTAACATACCAGGTACATTTCCAGGAATAAGTGAGTTTTCAGTTTTGCTATCGAGAAGATATGCAGGAAGAGGTGATAAGCCTTCCGATGATGTATATGGTAGCATTTGCTGTGTCAGATTTGGGAAGCTGCTGCAAGTTTAGGACTGGGTACACTGGAACTTAACGGTATTAACGGATGATTTATCCGATTTGATCCAGATAACGATGCAGGTCGTGGTGTGATTGCTAGTTTAATGGTATTAATACGCTCATCAGAAGGCATTGAAATCTACGAGCATTTCTCATTACCGTTAGTGAAGTACTGCTGTTGATATTGCTGGGTATGATGATGGATGCTTATCACACTGTTGTTGATTAGCAATAGAATACTGTGGTGAAGCCATCGTAGAAGTTGTTGCATTGGACTGTGGCACAGAATGCGACGGCGTTGATGAACGGCACACTGCAAACGGAGATAGCGCTGGTGACGCAGATCTAGATTTTAACTTGAACGAACTTACCTGTTGCTGGCTATCTACACTTGGCGTAGCATCCATTCGGTTTAGCATCATCCTTACATTTTAAAACAACTGCTCTGCTTCTGTTTGAAGTGATAAATGCAGTACGGTACATTTTGTTGACACGATTCAATCAACGGATAACTCTGCCATGAACTGATGACGTGATGCTGCTATTAATTCTTGTCCAGGTTAACTAAATACACATCTTGTATGCTGTGCAAATCGTCACTCCGCCACTTTCTTGGAGTAAGCATATTGACTAACCAATATTTCGACATGGAGTTTTCATAAGAGCCAATGTCGCAAACGTAAACAATGGCTTCTTTTGCGAATTTCTTGAAAATGCTAACTCGCTCAAGTAAACTACCACTTCTATTATAAAGGGGAACTTCTGTTCTGTACAATCATTGTCATAATTCACTATGATTAAGTTAGCATTCTTGAGAAATTTGCGGAAAAAGTCATTGTTTACGTTTGCGACATTGGCCCTAATGAAAACTTTTTGTCGATTTGTAAATAAAATCAAACGTCATAATAACTTACATGTACACTAAAACACTTCTACGCAATATCGAATATAATCTAGTACATACGGCACTTTTACAGTACTAGATGCCGGTTCTCTAGTACGATATTGATCCATAATTTTTTAAATGTTTCTTCGGCACAACTACGTCCTTCCCTTTTGGGTCCATTGCTAATTAATCTGTAAGTGGCTGTCAGTTACATTTTGTAAATTCATATGCAGCAACTGTTCGCTAACTGGGTGCTTTTTAACTGGGCGCTCGGTAACTGAGCTATAGCCCAGTGAAAAAGCAAATAAACTTCAAGAATCACCGTTTGACATTTGTTAAAAATTGTTAAATTGTACGAAATTGAGTCGTAATCCCAAACAAACTGAGCCAAATATTTTGCACTATGGGGTGCACAATATGCTACATCACAATAACGTACAAAGCATAAAAATGATATGTAATGCATATATTGCACAATTAAATATGCCAACCGAAATCAGATCGAGAGCCCCCGGAAGAGCCCCCGTCTTTATATCTAAAATATCAGCCCAGTTACCGAACAGCATCCGGTAACTTGGCGGTGCACGTAGCCCAGTTAGCGAACGATGGCTATATTATATTCTATTACATACATTACATACAAACATTTAATAACAAAGGGTAAGGGGGAATACAGGGTTTTAGACGAAGTGTAGGCTGGGTGAGAGATTCGTGGTATCTGGCCTTAAACCTGTATGGTACACGCTTAGAAAATTTTACAGTATTCGGTATTTTTTACCGAACTTTCAACAGCTGAACAGTTCGGTAATCCGATTTAACGGACTTCGGTAAAATTTGACAAGTTACAGTAATTGTTTTAACCGAATACTGTTAAATTTCACCAAATTCTGGCCAAAAAAAGCTTTTGAAAGTTCGGTAAAAAATTACCGAATAATATAAAATTTTCTAAGTGTACCTTCCTTGATGGAAATCATCCGATCGAGTTCAGCGAAGGTCTAATTATCTTCCAACAGTCTACAGTGAGTTTGCTAAACCTTTTTTTAACAAACTACCAGACGGAAATATATATCAACATAAAACATATGCCCTCATCATAAAACCATTTTCTAAAGGTGTGTCTTAAATATCGCAGAAAAATTACAGGATTTTTTCAAACTGTGCAAATCATTCAAACTAATCTTTTTGGCTAGATGCATTGTTGAGTTCTCCAGCTTATTACAGTGAGATTGTTTTCTACCCTGAAGTCAGTGTTCTAAATGATTTTCCACTTTTGTTTTTATTAGATAGTGCCACGTTTTTATTAGATAGTGCCACGCATAAAATACCACGTAGTTTTTTTTTTATGAATTCATTTATTTGTAGTTTAATGAACGCACCAGCCGGTGAGATTTTTTTCAAACCGAAAATATAACTATTTGTCCACTTGATGTTGTGTGTTGTCCGTTGTCCAATATTTAGGAGTCTGGAATACTTCTGATTAAAGAAGGTGTTCATTGTGTTTTCATAGCTGCTTTTTTACCGACTGAGCTTGATAAGGACAACACCGTCTACCATTTTTAATTGGCTCTATTCCAACACAATCAGCAACTAAATTTGAAAAAAATACAAGTAACAGTAAAATTTAACGTGGTCCTATGTCAAAAACGTGATTCGGTCGCAAGCACTGCCTTTGATCCTTCTCATCGGAGTGTCAAGATCGTTATGTTGACGGATGACGCACCTATTTCCAAAAAACGAACGGAGATATGAAAATGAAAAGCATGATGAAAATGGAAATTTGTATGGGTTTCTGGATTTATTGTGGCTGAGAATCCTGAGTTCTTTATACTTTCGGTTTGGAACCAATGATAGGATACACGCTATGCATTGATTACGTTTTATGTATTAAGAACAATAAGAGACCTGCCTCCAACCTGTTGAATGCCAAATTTTGTATTATGAGCAATGAGAAAAATAAAAATCATGAGAAAATAATGCTCACTTTTCTCACAACAATCCAACTTCCACTCGATGGCTGACATGCGTACAAATGATTATATACATACCAAGCGTATTCTCTTTTATGTCACAGGACATATAATATTTAATAGTAAGGGAGTAAAGTGCTGATTACAATTATTAGACCATTTAAAAATATCAGCAAAAACACAATAACCTGTTAGGTAAGCTCGACTAGTCTGAACATAAACGTGGTTATAGCATCTGAAATGGAACTGTGCTGGCAAATGTACGATGTCCAAAATCTTTTTGTAAAGCAATGTATCGGGCTGTAGTACTACCCCTGATATCAGCCGGAGAATTCCAGCATTCTTATCAGTTTGTTGTAAACTCATCTGGAGTCAGCATCCTGAAAAAGAGATTTCCGAGTAAAACAGGGGAAAGGATTGTGATTTTTGAAAAAAAACTTATATTTTGTAGTATTTCTCCACAAGTGAATTTTAGAATTTGTATAACGATTATCAAATCTAGCAATAATCGAAACTTATAAGGTAAGGAGTGTTCTACAAATTAAATTTATGTTTGATTTTGTTAAATTGATTATCGATTTAATTGTCTCAATTCTCATGAGTAATTTATGCTGTGTAATGTGCTTGTCGTAAGTCCTCATGTATTCAAAAAAAGTAGAGGGTTTTGCTTACAGCCTCCAAGACTAATGAAGTAGGAGAGAATCATCATCCCAAGAGGATTTTCAAGGACATCCGTCTACAGATATTTTAATGGCATTCCGTTGCGCTCCTACCTCTTACGTTTCATCATTATTCAAGCTGGCATACCCACCTTTTCTTTGGATCAGTTCACTTTCACTGATGATTCTGCATTCTTTTCCTGACTCGAATCCGAATGAAACGTGCGGTTGTTGTGTATTACAAGACATCACGAGACAGCCCTTGTCTAAGGCTCGACTATCTTGGTCGTGCCTCTTTTCGTGGGCGTAGCTTAAAATTAACATAAGTATTGGCGTATGATAGGCATAGCGTATGATAGACATAGCGTATGATAGTTATAATAAAACTGACATAAAGAAATAACTTCGAGAAGCTTAAGAGAGCATAAGTGAAATTCTTTATTGTATTATACATCAAGGGGATTTTTGTAAAATGATCTAGAAATATGCTTCTCTTTAAAGCATATCTGTCCCTCCTGGAAAAACAGCAAGTCGAGAAAAAGCTGTTAAAAATGTATTTCTTTGTAGGTTATTATGGATGGATCGATCTTTTTTTGGTAATTTAACGATACTTTAAATAAATAAAAAAAAATATTTGCTGAATAGCAGTGATGAACAATAGACGGTTAATTTTAATAAAAATCCATATGGGACAATTATGCTTCTATGGACAGTATGGTGAGTGTACAAGTTGCGGTATCGACGATTGATGCTATATAAAGGCTAGTATGCAGTTCAAAATAAGTGTGCATTAGGATAGGCAAGTTATGGCCAAGAAATGTTTTCTGTCGGAATTACTAACCTTGTAGGCAGCTGAAAAAGCATTTCTTGACCTTCACTTGTCCTATCCTAATGCACACTTATTTTGAGCTGCATACAAGTCCTAAGGTAAAAAAGATAACAGAATTATTTTTTAACATATTTCATCGATATTGGCTCTGTCTAACTTTTGTGATCTAAGTGCGGTTTTTCAGCCGGCGTCGGTGGTGTAGTGGTAAGCGTGACTACTACTGGCACTCCAGTGGGTCTGGGTTCAATCCCAGTCGACGTCGGTGGTTTTTCTGAGGCGAAAAAATCTTGGTCACGTCTTCCTTCGGAAAAGAAGTAAAGCCGGGACCAACGTCATGAGTCGTTAGGTAGGGTCCAGGTGTTAGAGTCGTCTCCCTGGCGTCGGTGATTGTCACCATGTGAGGAAATAGGCCGACGGAAAATAAATAAATAAAAAAAAAGTGCGGTTATTCATTGTTTATGTATTGTGCTATACTACCAGTATCCGCACATCAGTCCCATGTGCGTTTTCGGCGTTTTTGAGTTATTATGAGCAAATTTTTCAAACGTTAGAGGATCTTAAATCTATTTGCTTTCGTTGAACAAAACGGCTGGAGTAGATAACGTAAATGCAAGAGTAGTACAAGATTGCTTTAATGTCATCGGAAACAACCTGCTGGACCTAATTAATGAATCGCTGCAAACTGGGCACGTACCTAAAGTTTGGAAAGAATCTTTAGTTATTTCCACTCGAAAAGTCGCGTGGAACAATTAAAGCCGAAGAGTTTCGTCCTATTAACGTGTTGCAAACTTTAGAAAAAATTTGAACTTGTTGGCAAAAGGTCAGCTGTTAACGTATTAAATAGTATTAATGTGATTGCGAACAATCGGGATGTATCGCGCAAAGGTCATTCTTGTGAAACAGCGCGTGACAAATTCAGTGTTCGTAAAATGAAAAGAAAATGTAGAGCGTAAAGATACGATTGTTGCTGTTTTTTGGATCTGAAACGCGCTGAAACGATTTCTGGCCCGAGTTGCCAGATACTAACCAGGCGCTTTGGATTTTCGGGTCCATGTAGCTACAGATGGTTCTGAAAGCTATTTGTCTGACCGAATTCAACGGACGGCTTTTAATGATTCTGTTTCGAGCCCAGTGGAGAAACGGCACCTTGGCGTACTACAAGAGAGTGTATATACAGGCCCATTTTGATCATTCTATATATTAATGACATGCGACGAGTCTTGCGATTTTGTGATATTAATCTTTTGCTGATGATACAATGTTGTTCATTGCAGCTAAAAGCATCGAGGATGCCGTCGTCATATTTCGAATCAGACGTTACGTTCTCAATACGCTCAAAGTGTTGTTTGTGTGTAAGTGCAAGTCTCTAAGTAGATGGTTAAAGTATAAACTACTGAAATTGAACATAATTAAAATCATAAATTAACGGTACTTCATGAAATCGAGTGCCATATCGGGCACGTCTCGGCTAAAATGATGATGAGACAATTGATCGCGTTCGTGAGATTGGAAATATTTTGGCGAGATTATTGATGATAGATTAAAATTTGACTCTCGCATTGACGATGTCATCAAGAAAATAACCAAGAAGTACAATATTCTCCGACGATTGAAAAACCATTTATCACAAAGTAAAACAATTGTACAAATCTATCATCTCTTCTACATTGAATGTTGCCCTTTTATTTTGTTTAGGCTAATCAAACACAAATATCGAGACTAGCAGCGTTTGCAGCAAAATAAGATAATGCGTTTGATCAGAGATGTAACAGGTTCACTTCCTCATCTTTTTGATAGATGCCCCACAGTGGCTATCGGTAAAGCAGAGAGTATATAGATTTGACACTGGTGTTCATTTTATGAGTAATAAACGGTTTACTGCCTCTGATATTTGTGTAATCGAATTGAAAAGAAGCAATATTCATAGATATAACACTAGAAACGCGGATGATGTTAGAACACCATATTTTTTGGACGCCTCGTTAATGATGATGGATTCAAAGTTTTTATTTTGTTATTGTCATTTAAAGTAGTTTTTATTAACTAGAAATTAGAAGAAAAATTAGTATCTTCCATTTAATTCCAACTACCTTTGCTTATCTTCGACAGATACGCGTATTTCGTCTACAATGTGCAGATCTCTCTTCAGTGTCTCGTACTAATAACTCGACTTAAAGAAAACCTCTTCGCCACCTGACCGTATTATGTATACTATTTTCTAAATACAAAGCGTTTACCTATCATTGTATGTTGTTTATACCTATCTTGACCTTAGTTTTTATTTTTGTGTAGTCTTCAAAAGTTTGAGCCTCGCGCGGTATACAGATATAAAGGACTTCTTTTTGAATTTACAAAAATATTGGCCTTGATGCTTGATGAAAGATGCCATGAAATAGTACCATAGACTAACTTCTGGGCCAGTAGGTCCCATACAAAATACGATTTTTTCCTTGGCCCAGTCAGTACTAGCACATCTGTCCCAAGCTCGGTCCCAAGCTCAATAATTCGCCCCTACTAATGAACTCACACGAACAAACTCCTCAAATATTCTGTCAAAA
Source organism: Aedes japonicus (assembly GCA_034211315.2). Taxonomy (NCBI): domain Eukaryota; kingdom Metazoa; phylum Arthropoda; class Insecta; order Diptera; family Culicidae; genus Aedes; species Aedes japonicus. Next base: position 37 of record JASCZW010002967.1, on the reverse strand, counting down.
TAACACAGCAAATCAAAACAAGCAATACATTAACTTC
>JASCZW010002966.1:0-20015 GCA_034211315.2 Aedes japonicus | reverse complement strand
GCTAAAGTTATTAAAAGTTGTTTTTTCATCGAATTTACTAGGTTGTTACCAATGCGTTGATTTCACGATATGTGCAGATTCAGGGCGTTTTTGAGATCAATGCACAGTGTTCCAGGATGCGAATTTAGCTGGAAAGATACGTTTTCTGTCATAGTTTGAAGTTTTCGAGCAAAGTTGTCTTCTACAAAGTTGTTCCTTATAATAAGGTTCTTCTTTTGGTTTGATTTCAAATTAGGGTGATCCTTAATTTCAGTGAAATCAAAAATCTAACTTTTTTATTTGCAGAAATAAAGACATAAATTTTCCGGAAAAGTTGTAAATTAGGAAATTTCAGGCAACTTTGATTCGCTAAATTTTTCTGTAGCTTTTGAAATGACCGAATAGAGGAATTTTTCCTAAGTAGCTTAGGATGTCCCTACCAAAGTAACAATTTTAGTCTTATTCTAGCCTCCCAGCTATGTTGATATTACTACATTCAACTACATTCAACTGTTTTGCCCACCAACACCTCCTCTATGCATGCTTAAAACTGAAATGTTTACAAAGTGTCCGATTCTATAGACGGTTGTGAAAACAAATTACAAAAACCTTTATATGACCATAAAGATTTTGAAAATATTTCAATGAAAGATGTTATGATTACTTAAGAACCTTCATAAAACCCATTGGCTGACTTCAAAACCAGCATACGGCGGAATGGCCACAGATGTCAAACTTCACTGTGATATCGTGGTGGGTGTCTGTTTTATGCTTTGTACGATTTCTGCTCTTATTTAGCAGTTTATAATATCTAGGAAAAAAGCCCTAGTGTTGCGGAAAATTTTGTTTGATAGCAAAACATTTAGAACAAATTGAGTTTTATATAGCGTATCATGCTCCAAAGCATATACGCATTTAATTTTATGGTGAATATTGGCACGATAAAAGATGAAAATTAATGCGCCTCGGAAATTACGCGAGTTTAAACCAGAAAAACAAAATTGAAGCAAATATATCCGATAAATTAATAATGAATTTCCTGACAATTTATGGAATTAAATTAGATTATCTAAAAGAGTGCCAAATGTACAGTTCATGTGCATTAGATTTAATACTTGGTGTATTTATTTTTCCAAATTTCAATGATTTCTTGTATTTCAATATGGCGATTTAAAGAAATCCAGTTTTTCCAAAAAGCCAATTTATCTTCGCAGTGGCTACTATAAAACTATTTCGACATTTGGTGACTTCCCTCAATGCCCATTTGCCGTTTAACGCATTTACTGGAAGCAAAATGGTTTCAAAATGCTTTTTCAACTGACCATAATAGCATAGCATAGCATTTTCTGACCATACATAATCCTGGTTTGGCTGTTGTAGAGACGATAGAAGTGCCAGAAGAGCTGCCTTGGGTAGGGCAAGCTCATCGTTCATCGTTCTCTTTGCACAACACCTGGCCAGGTCCTTATGATCATCAAGATAAGATAAGATGTTTACTTAAGAAGATGCTGGATGGGGATTGGATGGGGTTGTGCGGGAATCTTTCTTTGGTGAGAAAGCGTATGTATATAGGCCGTTGGGAGTGACGAAACTAAGAAACTAAATGCACTCCTTTGTTGTCCGTTTGTCTGTGCTGGGACATAAGCATTTCCTACTTGTGTCCAGAGTCCAAATGCAAGGAACTAGTGCCTTTGTAGCGCGAGAGCTCGTCTGTCAGGTGGGGCATGACCACTAACTCTTGTACAAGCGAGCCCAAGAGAGAGAGAGAGAGAGAGAGAGAGAGAAAAGAGAAAGAAAGAGAGAGAGAGACACCCTGATGCAAGTATACTCCTACCTACCTACACAACTTGTGACGTTAGATAGAATATGATAATCAGCGCCCTTGTTTCCGATCCCGATCGTTTCCTACGAACGAGCGGCTTAACTTGCTAAGGGCCTGTTCATAAACCACGTAGACTCATTTTTGAAAATCTCAGAGCCCCCTCCCCCCTGGTAGACTTTTCTCCACACATTTGTTTTGAAATTCTATATGGAGCGTAAACTTTGGTCAGACCCCCCCCCCCCCTCACCCCAGAAGATTCTATGTAGTTTATGAATAGGCCCTAAAGTAATGCATCTACCATTTCCTTCGATTGACCCACGAACAGGGTTGCCATTAGTTTTTTGAAAAATATCTGGCATGTCACAAATAAAAAATCTGGCAAAATCTGGCAATATACGGAAATGTAAAAATCTGAACTAACGTTTGAAAGGGTCAAAGAGGTCCTACAAATGTTGATAGGCCCTTTATAAATGTAGTTCCGAAATGAGTCATTTTTGACTCGTATACTCGCATACTTCAGCAACAAACAAGGGAGGAACTACACTCTTTGATTAATGCCAAATATTTGACACTTATTTGACCAAATATTTGACGGATTACCTATTCGCACAAAATAGCTACGAATTTTCAGTGGAAGAGAACGACACACGACATAGTTGCACTTGTTATTTTGCGTCATACAGCTTAAATATGACTAAGTGACATGAGTGCGCAAACGAATCAAAATTAAATGAACGTCAAAACCGCGTGAAAACGTTTGTTCACACTAATACACTCAACCAAATAAAATAAATAAATAATAATTTAAACCGGATATCGCCAAAAATCAGGCATGTTGAAAATTTCAAACAATTTCGTTGTATGCGTAAGCTTTGGCTTGCAATAAAGGAGGAGAAATTTTAAGCAGCTCTAAAAACTTATCATTTAATTTTTTGTGAAGGTAAACAAATTGTCGACTAAAATTTGGCACATTTGTTCAAACCCCACCCTGTAGCCTCCATTTTGTTTTCGTTATTTTACATTCAGTTTTCGAAATTTTATCGAAGCAATAGGAACACCGTATTAAAACCCTAGTAGCACACTTGTTGCTGTTCGCTTGAGGTAACATAAATGTGATTTGTTCTAGTTATAATAAAGTTACTGGAATTCCTGCTGATCGTAGTATGCTGCATGGGAAATCTGTTACGCGGAGGCTGTATTGAAATTCTTTCCGACTTGATAAAATCACTGAAAATTATCAAATCGACTTTGACATCGACGTCATTGAAATTTTCAAGAACGCCTGGCAACTTCTGGGAAGCCAAGATAAGGAGAAAACCAAAATCAGGGGACCAAAGTTTTCAGAAAAAAAGTGACCAGTGTTTTCCAACACAATCCTAACCTCTTCATTGGAGATATCAGAAACGATTCCCGATCACACACAATAGTACAAAGAGTCAAAAAATTGAGCCATACTTTTTGTACATAAGATATCAGCCTAATCTTGAGGATAATCAAAACACCTCTAATAAAGTAAGAGCGCGTTAGTTGAGCACGACATTGTAGCAGAAGTTTGAAGTTCGTTTTTTGAAAATTATTTTTAAACTCAAGTGATTTTCTCTTATTTAAAAATAAGAAACTTAAGGGACTAATGTAAAGTATTCTTTGAATGGAAATACTGGTAATTGATCATTAGCATGAGCTTATTGTCCACCCGTGCACGGCCGTGGTTTGCTACACATCGTGATCGATCAAATTTAGCTGAAGTCAAATCAAACCGTGAAACTCCTGGTTTTTTCATTGTTAGATCAATTTTGAAAGGGGAGGAATGTTAGTTGCTCGTCGCTGTTAAAGGCCGAAAAACAATAGTATCCCCCCCAGGAAAGAGAAGTTATTAGCGGGAGACCTTTTTTCGAAGGTTTTATCTTGATATACAGAACGATTGTGGGTGAAATCATTGATCCGTTTTAACAGACAATTCTCTAATTATTGAGTTTTAAAGAGATTTATATATTAGTAGCTTTAAGACACTGGCAACGATGCTAATGATTATTTTATTGAAAAAGTTGACATTTTGTAGATTTCGCTTGATTTGCACGTCTAGTAAATCTGCAGTCTGGATCCTATAGGGCCATTCACAAAGCCTGGATGCTTTATTGGAAATTCGTTATTTTACAAAGTATACACTTAATTTTTTTTACAGAAATCTGTAAAATTCTACCGATTTCTCAACATCTGAACGTTCGGTAATTCGATTTAACGGATTTCGGTAAAATTTTACAAATTCCGGTATTTTTGTTACAGATAACTGATATTCCACTGGAGAGCCAATTGGAATCGATTCAAACCAACAGGAAGGACCAATAGGATGGTCACCACAAAGTGTTTTCAACCGAAAAGGTTTATAATTCCAAATGTTACAATTAGTCAAAAGCTTCTGGAGCTCAATAAGAGAGTTCTTTGTGCCTATACTGGCCTAGTAACCGAACATTGTCCGAGTGGATATCATTTGAAAAACAGTGGCCAGGTTCAGAATGACATCTGTCGTTGCACATCTGATGACATCTGTCGGAACATCTGCTTTGCAGTTGTGATGCTGTGGTTCTAAGCCCAAAAAAAAAACAAAAAAACGGTAGGGATGCCGTTAATATGATGGTTTAGTTCATTGAGAAATAAAAACCATTTGTTAATAATGATTGTTGGGAGAAATTTCCTAAAAACACGAAAATTTCAACAAATCCAAAAAAAATTATTAGAGTTAAATTCTATGTTACGGAATCTTTTATAAAAAATGCTCTTTAGGATAACAAAATTAGTAGGTCGATGTATATCTCAATCTCATGGCCCTTGGTTGACTTTGCATGGAACATCTTATTCTTCCTAAATTTTAAGGGAGTTCGCTCCACTTGGTACGTCAACTTTCAGGACTCAACCCACGCCATCAACCGGACAGGACGTTGTCAATCGGATCAATCCTCCCACACCGTTTTTGTTTCACTTTGTCCGAACAAATCTTTCACCACTTAGCAACATGATTGACAGGGGCACCTCTTTCTCGGAGCGAGAAAAGAGAGAATGAAAGCAAAAAGACCTCAAATCAAAGATAACGGTCAACGGGCCTGTTTTCATGGTCCAATAAACCCCGCACCTTCGAAACCGTCACCCAAGTTAAGTGCATTCCTTCATAATGTATGTGGTCCAACCAGTGCGGAATCCAATCTGAAAACACCAACACCTGAATGACAACCGTACGTTTGATTAATCTGCCTCTGCGTCAGAATATGCAAAAACCGTAGCAGGCGAGGTGTTGCTGCAGTCGTCGATTTCTGTTTCCTTTTTTTTTTTTTTCGTATTTCGTTGTAAATTTTATTGCTTTTCTGCGTCAGCTGTCGGTCGGTGCATTCCGAATCGAAACCCAATATGCCACCCAACAAGTTTGCTCCGGTTGATTCGCTAGAAGCTTAACTATAAATCTTCGCACCCGCCAACCGACCCCATTGGGGTATCCCCCGTAAAGAATAAATCAGCCACCGATGTCAACCGGGTGCGAATTCGTATTGGTTCCTGGTTCCGAGCGATTTGACCCACAAACAAAGCAGGCCCACAAAAAGCTGGTAGACAAATGGACATGGTTAATGGGGCGCAATATGGTGCAAGTATCGCATTTCGCGACGTGATTGAATGGCAATAGCAGAGGCTGTCACCTCCGTGGGCCCGGGGGTGGATGTTTGAACAGCGGGCTCGGTTGTCCACTAATTGCAACGTTGGTGTGGTGTGTATGTTCTTGCGTTTTTTGGGGTTGGACATCGAAGCGATGACAGCCACCGACGAGGTGTATTCAAATTCGAACGGATTGCTAAATCACGTGGCAAAAACCAAACCCTTTCATCAAGTCCAACAAGATCTGCGGCGAATGTGTCTGCGCGGAGGAACCGCTATTTGGAACGTAATTTACCGCTGCATTTTCAATTTCAGCCAGCGCCTGCCGTACGACGTTTTTGTTCGATTGAACCAGATACTTAATTTCCGAACAATTACCGTGATGGAGTTTTTTTTTTCTGTGTGTGGCGGCGGAATCTGTGCTCGCTTCAAACGGGCAATGGTCAGCTGGCTTGGATGTGGTTTTTTCTCTTTATATTCGGCGGGATATTACCTAAGAATTCCTCCGCTGAAACAGAAATTGAGTACATCAAGGTTAAAGGTATTGGGTTCAGATTTCAAAATGTTTCAAAACCGCGTTTTTTTATTTCAATCATGAACGAACCTAATTGTCTAACCCCTCGAATGGATTCCAGAATGAGCCGAAGAAAAAAAGTGACCGATCCAAGAGTGCCGGATCTTGCGAAGGATGATGGAATTGGATCACGACTGAGCGAACCTTCACAACAAAGCAAGCGATCGAAGGAACCCAACCCAGTCCAATCCGGCGTCGCTGCTTTCAGTGTCAGTTTCACACTTCGCAATCGCATTCAATGCAAAGAGCGAATGTAGCTCAAACACTAATTATCGCTCAATTACACAGTCCATCTGTTTTCTATCTCCTGTTTGTTCCTTGCTCGGGAGCTCTCCTTCATACTTTTTTTTTGCAACGCTTTCTGTCCATTCGCCGAGGTCGTGTATTTGCTCAAATGTCTGTCTCTGAGCTCTCGAAAGACAACATTTGAGTGTGCGAAAGGAGGAAAGGCCAACCCCAAATGATATAATTAAAGTGAACATTTCAGTGCTGTTGAACATGACGCTAAAACGACAGCAAGCTTTCACTGTCCATCCCCTCGGAGAGAGTGCAGGCGACACACTCCGGCTCCGTTTGTCCGTTGACGACGACGGGGAAGAATGTTGACTGTGACAGCAAATTAAACTTAACGGCAGCTAAATGCAGTTAATTTGTTTTCTGTCTCTTTTCCGTATACGAGCACTGATGAGGTGTCACCTTAAGTGGCCCAGGAACTGCTGTTGTTTGCTTTGTGCCAGTGCCAAAGTGCTAGCAATGGCGGCAGAGCAAGGTCATCCAAGTGAGCGATGGATTTCAGTACGGGTGCGGGGGAGGGGGTGTTTGGGGTGTCGCGCTGGGGCGAGGCGGCGCAGTTTTAATCGAGGTCTGGTTTGTCCTGAATATTCCAGGAAAAATGTTTTCTACTTACGTACCTTTCGAATGAGGCTAAGGCCGGGGTGGCCTCTGCTGAACACAGAAGTTGTGTCCATTCAATTCGGTCCATCGCTGCACTTCAGCCTCCGCGAAGCCAGCGGAGAGTCGCCTTCTATTTGATTGATCAACCTTGCTCGTTGAGCTTGACGTCTTCTTGTGACCGTCGGTTTGTTATCGAAAATCATTCCGGCATTCTTACGACTTGTCCAGCCCACTGCAGTTGACCGATTTTAGCGGTGTGAACGATGGGAGGGTCTACCAGAAACTGATGCAGTTCGTGGTACAATCGTCTTCTATCTGCACTCCACCGTAGATTGTACGCAGCACCTTCTGTTAAAAGACACGAAGGGCGCGTTGGTCCTCCACGAGCATGGTCCATGTTACCGGTCTAATTCGTGTTTTGTAGATGGTCAACTTTTTAATTCGGCGAACTTTGTTCGATCTTAGCGTCCTTCGGAGTCAAGAGTAGGCACGATTTCCAACCATAATGTGTCTTTGCATCTCTCTGATGATGGTACATCGTCCTTTAAATTTGACCAATGTAGATGTCCCCGCAAAGTGGGCAGGAAAATTATGAAACATTTATTGGATCCAGACACTAGCAACGAATTCGTCTCTTTATTCCTGCTAGAACAAAGCATTTTACTTTGACATAAAAATTTTAGCTATACGTCCGTCAACATTCAACTTTTTTCAATGGTTCCGCTACTAATACTTGAATTTCTAGTTATCTCAAATAACTCCTGTTAACGAGTACAATACAGCCAATTACAGACATAAAAAAGAGTTAATTTAACCTTTAATCTCTGAATTATTCAAAAGATATTCCCTTGTTTTGGGCTATTATTGAGACATTTTTTTTTTAGTACACTGAAAATTAATTTTCGTAAATTAGCTTTCACTCGTTTCGTAAACATGGATTATGTACCTAGTCATCTAACAAAATGCTATCATTACATTTTGTAAAATACACAAATTTAATTTCGTGAAGGCCAGCCAATCGCTGCTTCTCTTCGGTCGTACTCATAAATGTTCATGTTCCTGCTGGGATGATGGAAAATGCAGGATCGAATCCCATGTCACGAACAACTTCTCGTGGTTGCTCTTTGTATTGTTTTCGTAGAATGAACGAATGTTGTTTCTTTATCAACAAATGCTTAGTGCTTGTGACAGTTGCGCGTGTGGCAATAAATACGAAGGTAGCTTCTTAAAAACTACAAATCAGCTTCGTTGCAGAAAACTACGAATAGATTTGCTAGTTCTACCTTCGATTTCGTAATATAAACGAAAATTAATTTTCAGTGCACAAAACACGGCGATGGATATTTTTTTCTTACTGTTAAAAAAAACACCAAAATCTACTCATCTAAGAATGCATTGAAGAATTTTTTGAGGTTGTTTTTTCTTCTTCTACAAACCGGTTCTTTTTTCACAAAGTGTTTCATCCGGCTGGTCCAAAAGGTCACAATGATAATCAGAGTTGACTGTCTTACCAGTTTGGCGATAATCTATCAACGAAATACATTTGGCATCCCAAAACAAACCGACGCTAACACCTTCTTCGAGCCGATTTCTGGACACGAACTCGCATCGGAACCGATTCAGGATCATGGTGGTAGACCCAAATTTCATCCACAGTGATGAAGCGACGCGGAAATGTTTTTTTATCCCTTCGAAATTGCTCCAAGTGTTGCTCAAAAAGTCGCATTCGAACGTGTTTTTGTTGCATTGTTAGCAAATGCGGCACCCATTCAGCCAAAATATGCCATGTTGTTCCATGTGAGATGCCTATGGTGTCAACTATCATATCTGCAGTCGATCAATGATCTTCCAAAACCGTATCCTGTATTTTCGCTGTGATTTCGGATGTTGATGCACTTTTTGGACGTCCTGATCGTGGATCGTATTCAACGCTTGTACGGCAACGCTTATACTCCAAAACCCATCGCTGAACGGTGGAAAACGAAAGAAAAGACTTTCACCATATTTGCAAGGATCTCAGTAGCCGATAAACCTCTCAAACCAACTCAAACCTCTCAATCACTGTATGATTGAGGATGGATGTTCGTATTTTTCCATTGTTCAGAAACACACTGACACGTCAACTTCAAAACGGCTTATAAACCAAGAATGAATTGACAGATCGAAATGAAGTTTTGAGTACGTTCTTATGAAAAATGAAATAATAAAATGGCGTACAAATTTTGGTTTTTCTACTTCTCCATAGATGTCACTTTCAAAACTTATTGACTAACCTAGTAGCCTCCTCTCCTAGGCTAAATGCACCCACTTTGGACTTAACCCTACTTATCAAATCTTGTGCAACACTCACACACTTTCATCCACTCTTTCTTCAAGTCCTTGTCGTTTCTGAAGACCTCCCCTGTTTTCCGGAGCTTGCTCTTCATAATCGCCTAGAATATTTCTATTGGGCAAAGTGGATTTTCCTCCTTCGGCACAAAACCAACATCGTTGGCTTCGTACCGCTCCAGCACGATGTCAGATCCGCCCAAAAAAAAAAGGGTGTCACCATCGTGGGACCGGAGGAAGGGCACCCGACTAAAAGGAAACAACAAAATTATTTCTAGTCTTGTTGTTCAGTTACGCTGCTTTTATAACAAAGGTTGTTTGAATTTGGATCGCGAATGTAGTTAAAATAACATAAATTGTAACAAAAAGTCCTCATGAGGTAACAAAATTATAGCAAACTATAATATAGACTTAACATAAACAAAACAATCTTTGATTTGTTATGAAGTAGCAAAATCATACCAGCTTGTGTTAGAATTGATTTATTTCTTTACGCAGATTGTGCCTCGCGGAGCATCATATCTGAATTTGTTATAAATATGTTATACAATTATCCAGGAGCAAACGTCTTTAACAAATTTATATCATAGTCAGTTAGTCATAACAAGGTTAGTTATAATTTTGTTATTTTTATGTTATGCCCTTATGGTCGGGAAAACAAAAAAACTTACAATGATTTTGATGTTTCCTTGTGGTCGAGAAGCTTCTAAGAATTCCGAAACACTTCTTAGCAGATCGATGAATTTCTCAGAGGTTTGACGCGTTTCTGAGAAGTTAAACGAACTGTGCCGGACTTCAGAGGAATTTTATGAAATTCTAGGAACTTCTATGGGAAGTTTGGAGAACCTTTAAAAAGTTTCTCTTTTAAAAAGCTACATGAAATTCTATTAAGTTTATCGAAGTTTTAAGAAGTTTTTAAATGTTTAAATGTTTAAATGTTTAAATGAAGTTATGAGCTGTTAAGAAGTTTGACGAGCTTTAGAGAAGTTTGGGAATTTCTGAGACGTTATAATTCTAAGATGTTTTTGAGAAACTTTTCAGAAATTTTATGAAGTTTCTGAGAAGTATCATAATTGGTTATGAGGAGTTTATCGAACGTCTGAGACGATATTTGTATAATTGAAAAGGGACTATTGAGAAATTTTTAGAACTTTCAAAGAAGTTTTGCAGTTGAGTGCATGTTTTTTTGTTTTTTGTTATTTCTTAATTCTTCAACTTTTCAGCCAAGGACTGGTTCATGTCCCTTCGTAGTTACTGAAATACTTTTTGTTTTTGTGACTTATCCGTGGTTGATACGTGACTTTGGTCTGCGCGATACGGATAGTGAACACTGGGTCGCTTTGTGTTTAAATTTGATTTTTGTAGTCGTTGGTACGACCGTAGTCTTTCAAGATCACCAGGCTGTGTCTTCCGATGACCGTTAACGCCGAACCAATAACCGCATCTGCCTTAAATTGTCCACGCAACGGCCCTTATTAAGCCACCCCTTTGGAAGTCTATCCATATCTAGAACAGTGACATCTGATGATGAATAGCGTAATACTTGAATGGGTATTTCTGCTACTGGCTACGCTTTGTGGTGGCTCTGAAATATTTTTTCATTCACGAACATGAAAACACACCTTGGGTTTTGATTTGGATACTAATAATGAAATCTACTCACGAATAGACCGGTGCGCCGATCTATGTTGAATCGGCGGCGGCGTGTATGATAATTTTTAACGGCGTTACGCCGCGGTCGTCCTTGGCGGCGGCGGCGGCGGCGTGGATTGGCTTATGCTTATCCCTTTTAAATGTTCGGCTTTCTCGTGCACTGTTAAGACTATAGGATCACTCCAACTCTTATATTTTGATAGAAGGCCCGGATATACATAGTGCTATATGACTCAGGTAGATGAATTGACGGGTGCATGTGTGTATCTGTATGTCTGTGTACAAAGATATGACACTTAACATTATAGAAATTGTTCATGACAAGTCGACGGGGAATTCGGCTTATGGCTTCCTTACTAAAATTAACTAGTTTCAAAAGCGTAAGTATAAGTAATAACCAAATAGAATAAAGTTGTCATTATTATGCAAATAGGTTTATGGTTTTGATTCCTTGTCTTGAAAGCGTTCAGAGTTCAATTGTTAGGAGACGCTCAGCACATTTCGTAATTGTCGTGTACGAAAATAATTTACTTCATATCTTCTTGAAGATAGCGAAAGTCAAGTTTTCAGTGCTGGTGGAAATCGAATACGATGTCACGGGTAATTTTTAAACGAACGTTAATATATTCAATAAACGAACGTTGATATATTCAATAAATAATAGTTTAATGAAGACTTATTACACAAAAAAGTAGATTAAAGAGTTCTGATTAGTCATTTTATTAATGTTGTACACTGATTTTAATGTACCGTAGAATAGAACACTCTCGTAACATAAAAATCATTTATAAAGAAAATGAAATTTTAAATGATCTAAAAATCGAAAAATCTAGAAGTTTATAAACTAAAAATCTGAAAATCTATATATCTTGAAATCTAAAAATCTGAACATTTAAAATCTAGAAATCCTAAAATCTAAAAATCTAAATATCTAAAAATATAAAAATCTAAAAATTTAAAAATCTTAAAATCTTTAAATCTATAAATCTAAAAATCTAAAAATCTAAAATTCTAAAAGTCTGAAAATCTAAAAATATGACAATCCTAAAATCTAAAAATCTAACAATCCAAAAATCTAAATATCTAAAAATCTAAAAATCTAAAAATCTAAAAATCTAATAATCTAAAAATCTAAAAATTAAAAAAAACGGAAAATCTTAAAATCTATAAATCTAAAAATCTGAAAATCTATAAATCTTGAAATCTAAAAATCTAAACATTTAAAAATCTAGGAATCCTAAAATCTAAAAATCTAAATATCTTAAAATCTAAAAATCTAATAATCTAAAAATCTAAAAATCTAAAAATTTAGAAATCTTAAAATCTTTAAATCTATATATCTTAAAATCTAAAAATCTAAAAGTCTGAAAATCTAAAAATCTAAAAATTCAAAAATATGAAAATCCTAAGATCTAAAAATCTACAAATCTAAAAATCTTAAAATCTAAATATCTAAATATCTAAAAATCTGAAAATCTAAAAATCTGAAATCCTAAAATCTAAACATCCAAAAATCTATGAATCTTAACTAAACTAACTAACTAAACTAAAAATAAACTAAAACTAAAAATAAACTAAACTAACTAACTAACTAAAAATCTAAAAATCCTTAAATCTAAATATCCAAAAAATGTAAGAAGCTAAATGTTTCAAAACCTAAAAAAAATCTAAGAAAATCCAAATTGCATTAAAATTTATGTATTACAGAGCTTACATTAAGATCAAAAATTAAATCAATCTTAAAAAAGTTAAAATTAAAAGCAGTGAAGTGACCGAAATATCCATATTCTTAAAGCATTAATTTAATCATGTTTAAAAAAGAATCCACTGGGCACAAACTTACCGGTTAATTCAGTGGTTGGCCACTAGGGGTGAGACAGTTCTACTCTGAGTTGCTTGGATGCACCGAGTAACTCGCGAGTAACTCAATACAGCTTTAAATTGAATCAATATTTATCGGTTTTTATAAGGTGATCGGGTTTCAAATGTTAAGGGTTGAGGATTTTATTTACATATTTAAGATGCGATACGTGATACGCATGTCTTAACTGAATTCCAATGACAGTTTTGTATAGTAAAATTACCAAATGGTTATTTGGTAAACATTGATTCTAAGATGCTTGACGGTTTAGTCGGAATAGAACGTGCTGAGCTCGTTTGTCTCTTCTCCTAATATGCTGTAATATCAAAAAGCAGGTCAAACTTTATCCAGTGCGTTTATTCAAAGTATAACTTAAATTGAGCCATGGAAAAAACTTCTCTAAAAAACAAAGGTCAACACTAATTGTCGTAAATACGATATTAGATTATACGAACAGATACGTAGTTTTAGGGAACATATGTTATTTTCTAAATCAGGCTTGAATAGAAAAAAATAAAATACACTGAAAATGGTGCATACACGAGAGCTTATGTACTAGCGAGCTGTTTGTATGGCAGCTGCTGTGAAAAAAAAAGAGAGAAAACAAGAAAACAATGCTCGCTTGCTGAGCAACGTTAGTTACTCAAAAGCATCTTTGAAATTGCTTGTGTTAAGGCGCTGTCTTGCTTCTTGGTTAATCAAGTTATTTGAATCGAGATTTGTCACGGGAAAACAATGTTTTCATAACGACGGAAATTCTTTGAAAAATTTATCAATTTCATTATAAATAAAGTTTATTTGCCGAACGTTAACGGATTATCGACTGCAGGATCGTTCTCAATATCTTGATCCCTGTCTTTCTGCAAATTAAGAACAGCCTTTTGTTTTGCTAAGATTAGACATACATTGCAAAACACTTTGTCAGGAAGCAGATGACGATGAAAACCATTTTTGACATATTCAAGTGCACCAAATTTTTTTAACACATCGCTGGTTCGATTACCATTGTTTGTGGTATCAATATGTACACGGACGCGATGGATATTTTCTCGACATTCAAGGCGACATTTTATAATTATTAAATTAAAACTCACTCGTGAAATTGCTGAGAGTCGAAACACGAAAATGTACACTGGCAGTTGCTTGAACGAAACGACAAAGCTGATTACGCTCACATCTCGATGCGATGTCATAATTTGTTACAAAATCAGATTTCTAAAGGGTTAATGAACAGTACTAAAGGGATACATCACGGTGAAAAATTTCATCGGCGCGCCTCAAATTGCCCGTCGGCGCGGGCAGAAAAAATGCAGCGGCGCGCCGGTCGAAAATAGTGGCGGCGGCGGCGCCAGAAAATCGTCGGCGGCAGCGGCGTGGCGCGGCGGCGCACAGATCTACTCACGAAAAACCCTATCAATTTTTGATGCAACACTTACACAGTTACACAGTAATTTTTTAGTTCTTTCCTTCTTCTATTTAACCTTATATCGCATTACAATAACTGCAATCGACAGGTCTTAAATTCAGTGTTCTAAATAAACGTAGTCTTTTTTTTTTTCAAAAGCAACGAAGAATTTTAACAAAACAAATGTAGTTGATTGATAGTAACGTTTGTATGCAAAAGAATGTATGTTGTATCTTTGGCGAAAAAAAAAGTTCCTTCAATGACCTGTCGATCCTATTGCATAAATAATTTCCTCATAAAGCAATCCAATAATACGGGCTTAAAAAGCATTTCTCGCGTAACATTTAAAAAGGGCTTATCTTCGTTGATCGATTCTCAACATCGACTTTCTCTTTGATTCATCACTGCTTAAAAAAACAGTTTTCGTGCTCTGCTTGCAGCTAAGATTGAGTGACGACGTTGCTTACTTGCACATTGAACAATCAATTCTATGGGGAATGAATTTGCAGCCAAATAATTCACCGAAGAGACAGTCGATGAACAAACAACCACAAGCCCTCCTCAAATGTTACGCGAGATTTGTTTGTGTATCGATAATTGAGCATGCCAACAATTCAGTACCTGCTTCACCCCCATTGTGCGACACTCCAAAATAAGCCGAAAACTTTTACTTTTCATCAAACAGACCTAGTCACAAGATGCAAGAGACAGACGGACAGCTAAGATGCCATGTAAACAACAATAACAGCGTTTCACTTTCTCGTGGACGCGGTTTTTTGAGTTTTGTTTTTTTTGCGAACACTGCCATGAGTGCTGCTTCGTGAGGTGTTTTGTTTGCGCTTTCGCTCATGGTCGAAGCAACCTTGATCGTTCGTCACCGCTGCCATCTCCGTTGTCATGTGCACGAGGAATCCCCTCAAATTACAACCGACAGTCTGCTGTAGGGAAATTCTCGCAACTCCTTCGGGAAATGGAAACTGAAAAACCCTTCTCTAATTTGTCAGCTTTCCATTGCTCGGATGCGGTCGCCAACGGTTTTGAAATAATGTCTACACCGCTCTTTCAAAACAGACCGGCACGAAGAAAGAAACCGAGGAAAGCTGGAAAAAGTAAACTAATTACATTCACGCGCACACCTTGAGGCACCTTGAACCTGAGGCATTTTTCATGACTACGAAAAAGCCCTCTCCGGTTTGGCACTTGAAAGTTAAATGCCTCGATGTCCAAAACAAGCAAACTTTTCCAAAGGTCGGCGAGATGCCGGAAGGTGGCCGATTTGTGTAAGTGGATTATTGCGTGTGTGTGGATTGCTTTGTTTTGTTTTCCCCCTTAGCAAAAATTTCATTCATCAGACGGCGGGTGCGTGAGAGAGTGCTTTTCGCCACGGAATTTTCATTAGAATAAGCTATGCCGATTGTTGCCATTTTCCTCCCGTGCACCTACCTACCTGAGATAACGCAAAGAAAAGGCACCTTTGCGAGAGGAAAACGATGGAAATGTATGCGGCAGTCCAAGTTCACCCGGCACAGCAGTCATTATCGTGAATATGTGCCTGTTTAGCGAGCAAGAGCAACGTTTGCGATCAAAGCAGGCCCTGATGGGTTAGTTGGATCGTTGCCCACGGAAACACGCCGGCAAAGCATGTGAAAAGTTGGAATGGCGTTCTGTGGTTAATGCCTACTTTGGTGCGGTGTAACTTGATGGATTTCGGTTGGCAAGGCTGGCAAGGTCACGCGTTGGTTGGTTAAGCGACTGCTTCGGATTTGTGGGATAGCATATCGTATGGATGTCTGAGGCATTGACTGACGCACGTTGAATTAACTGGGAACTGAAACGGAGTGCATGAGAGCCGCAAGAATAAGAGTACGGAACTATCGGGCAGACCTTGATCGGATACACTCCCGCTAATGGGTAGGTTTTAATTTGTAGCAATCAACACGCCGGAATCGAAACCCCGAAAAGCACTGGAGCATGCAGTCAGTCAGTGTGTGGCTGTTTCCGCTTTTATCTAATTTTAGCTCGAGAAATTCCGGCGATCGGCACCATGGATTATCATCATTTCTTGGCTCGGTGAGTAACTACAGAAGCGATAACATTGTTGATCAACAATAATAGTGCATTATAAATCAATGTGGGAATTAATATTTCCTCTCAATTAGGGGGAAAATGAGCACGGTCCGTGCAAAAGAAGTTCTTATCCCTCCACAGTTAAACATATACCTACCTTCGTGCCCGGCAGGGCTTTAAGTGACCCTTCAATTAATAACAAGTTTCGCACCTGACAGATGATTGCCAGTCTCGTTGTGGTCACAAAGAAACTGAACAATTTTCCCACAGGATATCCCACACTCCGGCCGAGCTCTGCACCTCGACTAATCAAATCATCAGTTCAGGTCGGTCGTCGATTGGCGAAATGTCACATGTGACGATTAATCGAGCATTGCGCGGCGAACCCGGTCGTTATGTTGGTAATTTCCCGTGAGCATGTGAAGCAAGAATTCGATCGCAGTAGGCTCGGAGTCGTAACAAACCCGCGAGTTGGTTGGCTAGCAACCAAGAATAAGAACAACAGCAAGGTTTGGGTGGGAATAGGTGGTGGCGATAATGATAATAACAGATGATTGCATGCCACCTTGCGCTCCGGTATCCCGAAGGCATCTTTCCGCGACTAGGTTTGCATCGGGAGCTGCTCCCGTTGTTGTCGCCGTTGTAGACAGGGTTGCCGGGTTGTTGGTTTTTTGTTGCGAACGAGTGGGATAATGTGCGATTAAAATGGGATTTGGTTATGTTGGCATTTTCGATTGATTTAATGAATTCTCGAGTACTTTTTCAAATGGGCGTATGTTGGAAAATGTAAGCAAATGATTGTTGCATTGAATATTCACTCAGTAGCAAAATAAAAGCCGAGCAAAATTTTGTTAGCAAAAAACTCCATGTTCAACCTTCTGTAACTTTGTCAATTATCAATATTTTTGAATGAATTGAATTTTGAATCAAATTTTGAAATTTGACAACATGATAAAAATGTATAATCCTTATGTGATCAAAATTTCATGTTGATAAAATCTATAGATTTGAAGTTATCATAGCATATGTGAAAAAAGTCATTTTTGGACATAGCAATTTAAAAAATCCGTATTTCTGTGAAAAATTTTAGTAGCATATTAAAAAAAAATTTCCATAGCTTAAAAAAATATAGAAAATATTGTGGACAAAATTTGAATTGTTTCCATAGAGTGGTTTGGACTACAGCTGGCGTCAAAGTTGACGTAACAACATGAGCATTTCCCTTTTTCACCCGCTACTAACCTTGCTGAAATATCGGTGCAAAAAAAAAGCCGAGGTGTTCAAGTTTTGTCCACATTATTTTCTGTATTTTTTTAAGCTATGGAGAAATTTTTAATATGCTACCTAAATTGTTCACAGAAATACGGATTTTTGAAATTGCTATTTCCAAAAATGACTTTTTTCACATATGTTATGATAACTTAAAATCTATAGATTTTATCAACATGAAAATTTGATCTCATAAGGTCTATACATTGGTTATTGAATTGTCGAATTTTCATTTTAAAATATTGATAATTGACAAAGTAACAGAAAGTTGAACAACGCGGTTTTTGGAAGAAAATTTTGCTCGGCTTTTTTTTTTGCTACTGAGTGTACTTGCAAAATGTGTAATAAAAGTTCTAAATTTGAAACATTGATGAAGATTGATAACCGCAAGATAACAAATTATTCACAAAAACGGTGAAACATAATATTTACAATATCGGAATATCAATATTTATCAATACCCAGCTACGTTTGACGTTAGTAAATATTTATCCCGCAACATGACGTAATCTGCATTACAGTTTTTGAACTTGACGAAAGATCTTGACGTAAGCGAAATGTCATCCTTAAACGTAACGCTCAGACGTAAGTAACTCACTAGCTGTCATTATGACCTATGAAAATCGCGTATTCCCGAAGATGAAGCAAAATGACATAAATCCTTTTTTTTTTTTACAAAAACCAAATTGTTTTCAAATTTAATTAAAAAATGTACCTCAATGGACAAAAACATTCGTTCAAAGTGCCACTTAGGAGAAATACTGATCTCCAGTTTTCTGTACCACCCATGCTTGTAAGGTCCTGCTCAATTTGCTCCTGCCACCTCCGGCGTTGCACGCCGCTGCGTCTTGTCCTAGTCATTTTGTCATCATCTTAGCTGGATTGTTTGCCGGCATCCTTAAATCTTATTATGAATTCATCACTTATTAAGATGAATCCTGATCCATCGAGCCCTATCCTGCTAACAAAGAAAACTCCCTTTCCTGTGACCTTTGTTGGGAAGCAGAGGTAAACACGGTCCCTAAACAGCAACGGTCACACGAACTTTCCTTCCCTATTCCCACATGATTGCAAGGACGTGGCCGGCGACGTTATTGATTATTATTTGAGCCGAAATTGAGTCACTGAAACGTGTACAGGTCGGTTACTCCAAGCCCCATTCAGTTGATTCATTGTGCAATTTCACTGATTCTGATCAATTGATACGTGCAGTCAGTTAGCTAAGCTAAGCTAAGCTAAAGCTAATTTTAGCTATATTATTTTCCGGCATCCTGACGACATGTCCAGCCCATTGCATCCTGTCAGTCGTTTTCACTTTCGCGATGCTGTGTGTACCGCATAGTTGCGCTAGTTCATGTTTCCGTCTTGACCGCCAAACACCGTCTTCATATACACCGCCATATATAGTCCATATCACGCGTCGTTCAAACACGCCTACACAGCTCGAAAAAGTAGTGTGAATTTCTGTTCAATATCATGCACATAATTGGAGCGTTACAAAACATAAAAAAAATGCATTGTACATCGTGTAAAGATCTGGGGCATTCCATAAATTGTCGATAATATTGCATGCAAAGGCTCAACTCTGTTAGAAATATTTCATACAAGTTACTACTTCGTGTGGAATGAAATACAGTTTTACATGCTTAGATATTTACATTACAATAAAAATTCAGATTTTTTTCTGTGTAGCGAACGGGAGTCCTCTTCGTGCGTCGTCCACGTCTCATGCCTCTGGAGAATAAATGGCTTGATCCACGATTTGTGTATTATACACTTTGTACGGATTTGAAGGTTTCCAGCACACACATTTTCGCGGAGTCCAGAACAGGCACGGCTTCCATTGATGAAGCGTGTCCGAGTTTCGTGGCTCACATCATTGTCCGCTGTCTCAAGGGAGCCATGGTATTTGAGTTAACTTCGATAACCTCGAATTCATCACCGTCGATCGTGACACTGCTACCAAGACGGCTCTTGGCTTCGCGTTTCAGTCAGAATGTATTGATTAGCCGCTGTCGCAAACGTTCTGCTGATAATATCCATATTGAGCATGAGCATGATTGACCGCCCGAGGTTGCTACTCTGTTATTGCCTGATCAGCTGTTATTACACAAAGAACCAAAAGATGATGCTTGAGACTAGTAAATTTTCTCAGTATGTGAAAACTGGTGATCTTAAACTAAGGCAATACCGGCGCCAGCCTCGTCCGAATGCAGGTCAATTAGGGAATGGGTAGGAATATGTTGACGTGATACTCGCTTTATTGGAGGCCGAGAACACCTCTGCGCTTCCACGAGAAATCACTGGGATGTTGGATAAAATGCTTGGGTTGGCAGCGGATTCTGTATTGGTAAACGGTGTCCTGAGTTTAACTGAGGACGGCAGCGAATAAGATTTTTAACTATGTTCCTGATTTATTCGTTGTGCAAAAATGCACATGTCCATACAGAGTGGACCGATTTAAACCAATAGTAGGGATGCCGTTGGGATCACGCACAAGTGTGAATGATTTATTTCAGCAGAA
>JASCZW010002965.1:0-18623 GCA_034211315.2 Aedes japonicus | reverse complement strand
CACTGCTCTTGTCACTGACACTGGATCACTGGAGCCATCTGAGCAAATCTCCACACTGGAAGACATGCTTGCAAGCTCACCTGCTTCAATGGCCACATATTCATTTATTAGAGCTTCGAAATGTTCATCCTTAGTTTTCCTAGATTTAACTCCAAGACCCCTTGTGTAAGCTAAAAACGACATTTTGGGGTCTGACCATGCTAAAGCTACACGCATCATATCCGTCAAATTATCCACTGCGGAAGTCTTTCTTGAAAGATGCGTTCGAGAAAACTTATGCCTTTTATGGCACCTTTCGCCGGCCTGCTCGTCTAAACAATTTAACGAGAATGGCTCAAAAATAAAACGGAACTGGTTCGTTTAGCATCATTGAAATTTTGTTGAATGAGAAGGCTTACCGGAATTTCAACGACCTCCGGCAAGTGTTTTTTTTTTATGGATGCTTTGTGGGAACCGTTTCACAAATGGAAATGCATCCATAACTTGTACTTCAATACGTTCGTACAGCTGTCTTAACTTCTCATGATCCAACCAATCGAGATATCAAACGTAAATTATTTACAAGCTCTACATTGATGTTGAAAACCTTGGCTAATACCTCAGGTTGATCAAGGAGTCTCCGTGCCATATTCTGGTATTCGAACTTCCACTTCCTCCAATTTTCGGTCGATGACTGTTGAGGTTGAAATGTTTTTCAAGTTGACGTCTAGCTTCAGCTACAACTTCGGGGTGTGTTAGTGCCGGATTGTTGCAGGGGTGTGTTTGTGATGGATTTCACATTGTACTAGTCCTATTTTGTTGATCTTGAGCAAAGCCGAGCAAAGATATCTATAAATTATTCAATAATATAAGGGGAAGTGGGGTAAAATCAGCCATATCTTTGTTCACAGAGCCGTGCGGTAGTTGAAACAGCTTCTATTCGATTTTCCAGGAAATTTTGATTTTTTGGACATTGGATTAGTACTATTTTGTTGATTTGAGCCTCTCCGTGTAAAGGTATCTATAAATTATTCAAAAATATAAGGGGAAGTGGAGTAAAACTCCACAACCATATCCGTGTGGTCCTCAGACAATTTCCAAGCGGAAATGGCGTTGTTTATAAGCCGCGCTTAAAAGCGACATAAGTTACAAATTTATTCTTTAGTTTTCATCAGTTCTTGTCCACTGTGCAACGATTGTCTAGCCAAAGGCGATAGAAAAGTCATCAACTACCTGGCCAATGGTTGCTCGCCCGAGCACCTTCCAGGGTACTTGTCACCACCAGCTGTTAATTCAATACTGGCTCATTGCAGCTCTTAACATATCCACGGCTGACGAGCGAATAAAGAATTTTGCAAAGCTGTACCCGTTTTATACCATTCACTGTGTTGCGTATGAGATCTCCCTTACTTACATTTGAAGTCTGTGATAGGAAGCTACTTGGCATGTAGTCATTTTATTCTGCAAAACGAAATTATATATCCGTTGTTTTTAATAGTTTAAAGTTGAAAATCAGCAGTTTACATATTGAAATCGACGCGCAGAAATATTTCCGATCGATATGGGCAAACATTTTGAATTTTTTTGGAGAAATGACTGAGTTATTGACGCTCAAAACCTGACCGCTTTTCGTGTTTTGTACTCCAGTAGTCCTACGTCAAAAGCAATAGAATAGAAGCAGAAAAAAATAATAAATAAGCACAAAAATCTGAAGCTTGAACTGTCATAAACGAAATGCAATAACTGACACGAATGCACCCTGGCGTAAAGTGGCGTAAATAGAAAAAAAATCTGAAGAAAAGGGTGAAGTATCCCATCACTAAACGGTCGCAAATACCGACTCCATTAGGGCAGTTACAAAGTACCATTGGAGAAACGTAAATTGACGGATAGAAAGGGGAAAGGCATGAAGAACTTTGTTTCCACAACCGTACAGTTTGATATTCAAAAACATATGTCGATTGTTTGGGTTTTGTGTTTCGCTAAGCTTGTGATCGCAAAAAATATTATCCTGATGATGGACCCATAGAATTTTTTTTACATGAAAACATTTGCTGACCTCCGGACCATCATCAAACGTTAGTTTTTGGCAAAGTTCCATATTTGGAAGATCTAAATCAAACTGAAAGGTACCCCTCGTGATTCCAAATGCAGTTTTAGCTGAATGAAGCATCCTACTGCTCAGCGGGGTATTTAACGAAAACGTCAGTTTACGGTTCTAAAGGGTGATACGGTCAAAATTTGGTCAAGGGAAAACGCGTGTAAATCGGTGAAATCGTTTATTTAAAAAATCAAATTAAATTTGTTTTTCAAGTTCAATTAGTATAAAATTCAGGAAAAATATTCAGTTAGGCTTCCGCTTTTCCAAATCCGGAATTGCCAGGCCTTATGCGCTGAGCCCCTGCCATCAGATTTTGTACAGCCACCTTGTCCACCTTCTTCGCCGCAGAAAGCCAGTTTGCCTTGAACTGCTGCTCGTCCTTAGCAGTTTTTTTGGTCTTCTTTAGGTTCCGTTGGCAATAGCCCAGTATTTCTCAATTGGGCGGAGCTGGGAGGGTTCTTGTCCTTGGGAACCACCTGCACGTTGTTGGCGGCGTACCACTCCATGGCCTTTTTACCGTAATGGCAAGATGCCAAATCCGGCCAAAACAGTACGGAACAACCGTGTTTCTTCAGGAAAGGCAGCAGACGTTTATTCAAACACTCTTTCGCGTAAATTTCTTGGTTGACAGTCCCGGAAGCTATGAAAATGCTGCTTTTCAAGCCACAGGTACAGATGGCTTGCCAAACCAGATATTTCTTTGCGAACTTTGACAGTTTCGTGTGCTTGAAAATATCTGCTACCTTTCCCCTTCCTTTTGCCGTATAAAACTCCTGTCCCGGAAGCTGCTTGTAGTCGGCTTTGACGTAGGTTTCGTCGTCCATTACCACGCAGTCAAACTTCGTCAGCATCGTCGTGTACAGCCTCCGGGATCGCGCTTTGGCCGTCGTATTTTGTTTATCATCGCGATTTGGAGTCACTACCTTCTTGTTAGTCGATAGTCCGGCTCGTTTTTTGCCTGATGCACGGTTGTAGACGATACACCCAGCTTATTTGCGGCATCTCGGAGAGATAGGTTAGGTTTCGCTTGAAACTACCGGCAACTCTCTTTGTCGTCTCAGCGGCTTCCGGTTTTCGATTTCCCCGATCCAGACTTCCTGGCTGTCGACAAACGTTCCCCAAACACTTTAATTACATTTGTAACGGTTGATTTGGCAACTTTTAGCGATTTTGCCAACTTTGCGTGCGAGTAGCTCGGATTTGCGATGCGCGACAAAATTTTGATACGCTGCTCTTCTTGCTTGGACGGCATTTTGACAACTGAAGAGTGAATTCCAAAATCAAAATAGGAGCAACATTCTACACACACACACCTTCAAAATGAGGGGTGTTCAGGTTTTTAAATGCAAAATTGAAAGAAATACGTCAAGTTGATATTGACCAAATTTTGACCGTATCGCCCTTTAATACGCGGCTAGTAGTTTTCTTCGAATCAGCTCTTATCATTGTTCAAAATTAACATACCGACTTTTTTCACTCATCCAACCAGAAATGCATATTCAACGCACAAACATAACCTTGACCGTTCATCACGACTTACAATCTTAATAATATCAGTTCAATGATGCTGTTCCCATTCGTCTCAGAAAAACTCGCTCCTGACCTGCGTGATTGAGCTATTAATACACTCTGTTTCCGCCTTGTCAACAAATTTTGAGATGAAACAATATTTTGATCATCTCCCCGACACCTCGGCATTCGAATGGAAAGATGCGCTCGATTGGAATCGCTTTTTATAACCCGAAAGAAGGGGAAGACAAAACTCGTTCAATGCCAAAACCAACATCTTTACTGCGCTGCTGCAACACACATGAAAGGCGTATGATGTGCGTGAAATGGCGAATTAACACACCGACCAAAGTCAAGGTTTCACTTCCAATCAGCTGACACTCAGACCATTAGCAAACGTTAACGCACTCGTAATTCTTATCAGGGCTAATTACAATGCGAAATGTGAGTCATCCAGACGGTTGATTTCATAATTTTCCAGTAACTTTACTCAGATTAATCTGTTCAAACATTGAAAAAAGTGATAACACTCACCAATCCAAAGAATGTGTTCGTCAAAATATAGAATATGATGCTGACCTTCGCAGAAGAAGAAATAGCAATGTTTACCAACATTCCCGTCCTTCTGTTAGTATGAACGTGAATCGTTTCAATAAATCTCATCTGTAGTGGCAATCGTAATAAAATATCGAGAAGCGAGTCTTATTGTCGCCATTCTCTCTCTATCTCTCTTTAAACCCTTTTCCCACAACACAGCCGAATGATAAATATCGCGGTTTTAAAACCAGATCAACAAGTTTCAATGTTCGCACGCATCGAAACGGCTTTATTTGCCCGTTTTTCGATGAATACGTTTCATTTCTTACTTTTATCGTTTGCGGTTTATATGTAAATAAAATACAGAAATATACGTAAGGCACAATCAGTAATCATGAGACGCGCGCCTCGAAGGCCCGTTAGCAGTGATCAATGACTTTGCTGTGGGGTCGTAAAATATGATGTTGATAAGCGTGTTTGCCGTTGCCGTTGGAAAGGTGACAATACCGTATTAAAAACGGTCGGTATTGGTAGTTGCAATCGGATCGAACACGGCGATAACGGCCGGGTTGTTGTCTTCCCCGGATCCTTGAGGGGCGATAGATATTGAATTGAGAATTTAATTAGCTTGTTATCGAGAACGTTTAATCGGTTTCGATTCAAATTAAACTTCGAAGGTGCACGATGGAGGAGCCATCAACGACAATTACATAGTTGGAGTCCATTGCACCAGCGGGTTAATTTGAAATTGTACAGTTGTTTGACAAAAGGTGGAATGGTGAGAAGGGAGGCAAAAGGTCGAATGGGTTAGTGGTTGAATGAAAACTATACGACAATCGAACACGATGGCAGGGTTCAACTATGCCATTGCCTGTTCGAAAATGCCAATATATACTGAAAATGAGTACAGGGAAAATGTCGCCTTCTACTATTCTAGGCAACCATCCTTAAAATCAGTATTCCCTTCGCATCCAAACTTCCAGTCTACGCGGCATACTTTCGACAAGTTATTTGAGGTAAAGGGTGTTCCGATCAAAATTTGATCAAACAGTAATGTGTATGAGTCGATCTAAGTTTTTATTAATAAGTCAAATTCTTTTCCTTTTTCAAGTTCAGTTAATACAGAATACAGAAGAAATATTCAGCTAAGCTTCTTTTTTACCGAATGCGAATGGTCCATAAGATTTTGTACAGTCTTCTTGTCCACTTTATTCGCCGCAGAACGCCAGTTTGCCTTGAACTGTTTCTCGCTCACAACAGCTTTTTGAGTCTTCTTAAGGTTCCGCTTGACGATGGCCCAATATTGTTCGATTGGGTGGAGCTCTGGCGTGTTGGGATGGTTCTTGTCCTTGGGCACCACTTGAACGTTGTTGGCAGCATACCATGGCCTTTATTTCGGAGTGGCAAGATGCCAAATCCGGTCAAAATAGAACGGATCAATTGTATCGCTTCAGAAAAGGCAGTAGACGTTTTTGTAGGTACTCGCTCAGATAAATTTCCTGGTTGACGGTTCCGGTCTTAATGTAAACGTTATTCTTCAAACCACAGGTACAGATGGCCTGCCACACCAGATATTTCTTCGCTAACTTTGACAGTTTAATGTGCTTGGAAATATTTGCCCCCTTTTCCCGTCCGGTGGCGGTATAAAATTCCTGCCCAGGAAGCTGTTCAAAGTCTGCCTTGTCGTAAGTTTCGTCGTCCAGTACCAAGCACTCAAACTTCGTCAGCATCGTCATGTACAACTTTCGCGATCGTACTTTGGCCGACGTGTTTTGTTTATCGTCGCGATTTGGAGTCACCACTTTCTTGTAAGTTGACAGTCCAGCTCGTTTTTATGCTCTATGCACGGTTCAAGGCGCTACTCCCAGCTTCTTTGCGACATCTCGGACGAAGGGGTTGGGATTTCGCTCGAAACAGCGGGCAACTCTTTTTGTCGTCGCTGTGGCCTCCGGCTTTTGATTTCCCCCCGATCCAGCTTTCCTGGCTGTCGACAAACGTTCACCGAACACTTGCAATACGTTGGCAACAGTTGATTTACAACCACAACACATTCAACAATTTCGCCAACTTGGTGTGTACTTCTTTTCCTTCGACTTCCTTTGATAACTGAAGTGCTAATCTCAAAATCAAAATAGAGGCATGATGCTACACGCACACATCTTCAAAATGAGGGGTGTGCAAAATTGTTTGATGCACGATAAAAGGAAATGCGTCAAGTTTATGTCGACCAAATTTTGGTCGCAACACCCGTTAGTGCAGAAGTTCGCAAAAAGCAATAATTGACAAAATTCTTTGCAGTATCCCAATCAGAACTACAGATTGTTATTTCCGTGCATGTGAAAAATGTTCTTCTAAAAAAGGTATCGAGAGAGAACTTTCATCAGTATTAGAAAAGGATGGCAAAGAAGGTGTTGTTTTTCAGCAGTGGCTAACAACTGATTGTTGTAACTTGGAAACAATTATAAAACCTGTAGACGAGTTTGTTCCGTATTTTGTTGATAAATTTCGTAGACTTATAACTCATGCTTTCATCGATAAGGAACAATCTTCTTTTCTGCAAAACAAAAAAGATTGCCCAAAAGAGGGTGAAATGATTGTAATATGTGACTTTTCAGAAAATTATTCTTTTATCGTTCAAAATGCAGCTTGGGGTTACTATTGAGATAATTCTCAAGCAACTATATACCCTTTTGTAGTATATTACAAGAAGGACAATAAATTGGAAAACAAAAGCTTTATCATAACATCAACCATAATAGCATAAGCTCAGTTGTTTTTATGAACATTGATAGATTGCATTAAACATTTTTTTTTTTCAAAATCATCGGGAAATATGCGGGGAAATGTCGGGAATTTCAAAATTCATTGGGATTTTTTGTCTTATGGAAGAAACCACACTCAGATCTTTTTCAAATGATTTGAGTAGCATTTTTGTCGTTTACTCGGCCCATCGATCTCATTAACGGAATGAAACAGTGTTTTTCTGCAAATCCAGCATTGCTGAAGCAGATAGCTCATTGCTATATGGATGGCCCGGTTGTCAACTGGAAGGGCTAAGACAAACAGATTTGCATTTGGATAATTTTCTGCTGGTTTTGTTCAGCCTGTTCAAAACGTAACGCTTAGGGCATCTTCAGCGGTGGTCTATTTTTGGAACAACTTTAGACTTGATTGTATCAGCAACCTTGAATAGAACAAGCTAAAATAGGCCAACTTTTGGTTTCCCGCACCGGAGTTGTATTTCTTGTTATTAAACCCACCAGCACCTATCATCCTGTCAATCATTCAACATCCAGAGATCAGAAGTTTAGATTTTTTTAGAGACCGCAGATTTTTCGTAAACTTTTTTCCAAGGATTGGTTTGACCAAATAATTTTTACTGCCAGTAGTGCGTCGTTAGCAAACGACGAGAATATTTGCTCTTTCGTTTAGCTGAAGGTGAGTGTGTAAATGCATGCATCTTATTTAAACTATATTAGATAATGCTGATTTGTAATTTGGCAGCGGAAAAACATGCGTCGAAACCGAGAGCGTCACGTCGACCGTATCACCCAGGACTTCTTTGGCGACTCGCCAACCTATGACAAAAAGCCCTTTCTGCGTCGTTTTAAAATGCCAAAGGAGATGTTCCTGGACATTATGCGACAACTAGAGTCAACTGATGACTTTGTCCAACTGTTGCGATGCAGCTGGAAATGTTGACCTGAGTCCGTTACAAAGGTACACTGCAGTCTAACGGATATTGGCGTACGGTTCCTCAGCTAGTTCCTATCGACGAAAACTTGGGAGTTGGTGACCTTGAGGATTTTTTTGCAAATCGATCCTGAAGACTTACGGCTCGCAGTATTAGAAACTCAGAAGCTCGGTATACTTCTTAGAAAATCAGGAAACCTTCCCGAGGTTTTGCTATTCGTCCTGATGTTAAGGGAACATTCCAAAAAATCATGGAACTTTCCAGAAAATCTGGGAACTTCCTAGAAGTTAAGGGTTCTTTCTAGAAGTTCTTTCAGGCAACTTCCCTGAAATTCAGATTGGTTCCTAAAAATTCCGAAAATTTTCCCTGAATTAAGGTAGCTTCACATGAGTTCAGGGAACTTCCCAAAAGTAAAGGGTTCTTCACAGAAGTTCAGACTATCCAGAAATGCAGGGAGCTTCCCAGAAGTTCAAAAAACTTATCAGATTTGTTTGGGTATATCCTAGAAGATAGAACTAATCAAGCTGTTCAGGGAACTTCCCAGAATTTCAGAGAACTACCCAAAAATTCGAGGATCTTTCCAATTAGAGAACTTCCTATAAATTCAGAGAAAAAGTAGTGCCCATCTTGCGATGCATGGTGAACTTTTAGACAATTATATTGGCTATTGGCTACTATTATATTATTAAAAAATTGTTCAATTCTAAGATAGCTGGAGCTGCGTGACAGCTTGGTGTCAAGACTAGATCCTTTCCCAACGTTTTCTCTGCTACGAAGTATTTTGTATTGGACCATAGTATTTTTCAAAATTTTAGTTTCAATTTTCCCGCGATGATGTTTTGTTATGCAGTCGTAAAATGGAAGCTCCAATTAATGCCTAAAATTAAGCCCACGGTGCTGAAGTTATCTCCAAAAAGATGTTGCCTGTATCTTCTAATAAAACTCCTAAAAGTTTGAATAAGTATGGAATTAGCTTCCATTTCAAAGTGTGGGGTCAGTCAGTCAGGTTGTTTTATGCCGATTGTGTTCATTTTACGGTCATTGGTGTATGGAATTTGCCTTAGTTTTCCGATCATCCAAGCTGTACAGCCCTATTTAAACATACATAGGGTATGTGTCCCTTAACTTAGCCTGACATGCAACGATCGATTACATTTTTTATCATAACTCCTAAATTTGTTCTGCTGTAAGCGATACACGATTATACACTTGCTTAGATACGTTTAACCCTTTAATGCGCACTATACTGAAGGATTACCATAAAAAATAAGTTTCTTCTTCAGGTTCACTAGTGTTAAACTAACATAATGCTTCGACACAATGCTCCCAGTTTACACGACTGCTTCATCGAAGTCTATATAACAATTTCACTGGATTATTTCCCCAAAAGGAATAGAATTAATTTATTGTTAGGCGTTTTCCGGTAAGTTGTTTTTAAAGCAACATTGCGTATTCAAGGGTTAATAAGAGCTTTGGTATTATGTATCATGAAGCTTTATTCGCTTTACCCACCCTATATTTTTACAAAACAAACTCAACTTAAACTGCTTTGAAATACTTGAATGATTTTTACAAAAGATTTATTGGCCCTTTTATAATGAAAACATAATAATTCACAATAACCCTAGGATATTGTATATGACTGTATATGACAAACAATGGTGCTGATATAAACCACATGGAAAGGTTTATTCTTCTCCTTAAAAATCCGCTTCCTATTTATAATATATCTGCCTGTCATCATCTGTCTTCGAAGATGTTGCAATTACATTGACCTATAATACTATTAGCAAACTAGGTATTTTGGTTATTCAATCCATAAAACAAATGGATAAATAACAACATAAGTTGCCACGAAAATGAAAAGTGTACTTTTAGTCGTTTCCCTAAGATCGGAGGTCTAAAAGTGAACTGCGGCATAGCCCGCCAGTATCACACCTGATGTTAGTGCCTTTATATAAACGTTCAACGACGTGGCAGTGAAAATAAAATGACTAGAATATGTGATACTTTCACTATTGGTCAAGTTCTTGGTCTCACATACATGTTTATAGCATGAGATAAGCCCTCTCACCGTCGACAAGGTGAAAAATTTCATACAAGTTCAAACGATTTTCTAAAAGTCACTAATACATCACTTTTTTGTTAGTCTTGTCCCTTTTGAGTAATGTTGATTAAAAAATATCAATCAAAAAGCTTAAGCCCTTTTAAATAGTAGTCTAGATAAATTTTGAAAAAACAAAGTATGCAAAGTTGCTTGAAAAGACATAGTCTATACACCTACAAAATTTCATTGCAGTCTGAGAAGGTGCTGTCAACAACGAAGACGAGTTGGCGTGAAATTCATCTAATATCTATATAAATAAAAATGAGTTGAGGTCTCCTTTGTCACGATTTAACTCGCGAGCGGAAGGACCGTTTATTGAACCGCCATATTGAAGGGGCGGGAGGGGGGTTTCCATACAAATGAAACACAAATTTCTGAATAACTCGAGAACTTATCAGGTTAATGGATCCTAGAGGGTTTGAGCTGTTTAGTGGAATGCTTGTAACTATAAATTAGAAGAAAAATTAGTAATCTCCATTTAATTCGTCGAGTAATTAGTATGAGACACTGAAGAAGTCTGCACATTGTAGACGAAATACGCGTATCTGTCGAAGATAAGCAAAGGTTAATGGAACCAAATTTGGCATGTGGAGGTTTTCAAAGACAAGAAATATTTCTAAGTTGACTCGAGCCCCTCCCTTCTCTGAAAGGAGGGCTCATATACAGATGAAACACAAATTTCTGAATAACTCGAGAACTTATTCAATTAATGGAACCAAATTTGGCATGTGGAGGTTTTTTTATTTTTTTTTTACGAATTCATTTATTTGTACAGGCTCAATCGAATCAACTTTACAGAGCCAAGTTTTCATGTTTATATACATCAGTTATCTTAGAACTAAGGTTAAGGGGATAGAACCGATTACTCGCGGTCGTCTCGAGGTTAATAGGAATAACAATTTTAAGGATGGGAAAATTGGGGTGGAAATTTTGAGCAAAGCATAAGGAACAATGGTTTTCTTATATCTAGAACTTCAAATTACATTTTTTTAATTGGATAACTCACTCACACACACAATCACACTCACACACACACACACACACACACACACGCACACACACACACAATACACTCACACACTGGCGCACACATTCCTCACAAATTTAACCTAAACAAGTTAGTTAATCAAACTACAATCTAAGGTTAATGTTAGTCAAAAACACATAAATGAGTTTTTGCTGGTTATGAAACTCATTTATGTGTTTTTTGACTAACAGATTGTAGTTTGATTAATAACTGTTAAATTTGAGAATAATGCTCAGTATGTGTGTGGTGTAATGTGTGTGTATCATCATCAATATGTATGTGTGTGTGTGAGTGTGATTGTGTGTGAGTGTGTGAGTTATCAATTAAGTAATTTGAAGTTCTGAATGAAGGCCATTCTTCCTTCAATAGCACTGAAAGTTCCCCCCCTCCGCTGATTTTCCCGTCGCTGTTACCACATTGGCCTCAGTTTTGACATGATGTGATTCTATCCCTTAACCTTAGTTCTAAGATAACTGATGTATATGTGAAACTGGCTCTGTAGGGTGATTTCGATCAATTATATTTACAAATGAATTCGTGAAAAATGAAAGACCTCACAATGCCAGATTTGGTTCCAGTTCTCGGATTATTCGAAATTTGTGTTTCATCTGTATATGAAGCCACTCACCGGGCAGCCGTGGCTGAAGACTCCACATGATTCTCAACCTTTATCTCGACAGCTGCATTGTTTGCCCCGCGATGGGCCTTCTTCAGTGTGTCTGCTAATTGCTCTGACGAAATTAAATGAACAATTTTCTTCACAATTGGTGAAGCATTCCACTAAACAAAAACCCTGCAAACCTGATGGGATTTGCCTCGAGTTATTCGAGAGACACCTGGAAACCTACCGCCCCTTCAATATGGCGGTTCTGATTAAACTCACGGTCGTAGACGCCAAAGGAAGACTAACTCATTTTATTTATATAGATATTAGATGAATTTCACGCCAACAAATCTTCGTGTGGCCTTTTCAGACTGTGAAGTACTGTAAGGTATAGACTATGTCTTCATGGCTTTATATACTTGTTTTCAGGTATCTAGACTATTGGGAGAAGCTTAAGCTTGTACAATCAACGTAAAGTGATAGGAATAACAAAGTGATGTATTAATTGACTTTAAGAAGATCGTTTGGAACTTGAAATTTTCGCAGCGTCTTGACAATTTATTCATTAGCACATTGACCCGGATAGTGAGTATCACATATTCCATTTATTTACTGCCGCGATGGGTGGGCTGTTATGGGCGTAATCAGGTGATTCTGGAAGCTGGTCCGCGATCCGATCTTAGAGTGACAAAATGCACTTCCATGACAGCTTTATGTTATTGTCCATCATTTGTTTATGGATTGAATACTGGATTTGCTAATGGAATCAGTATGAGCTGCTGTCTTCGAACGGGTAACGAATATATTATATTAAATTGAATTTTAAGGAAGAATAAACGGTTTATATCAGCACCATTGTTGTCATATGCAGTCATGGCACAAGAGTGTGTAATTCACCATAAAAGGGTAATAAATCTTTTGTAAAAATCATTCCGTATTTCAAGCAGTTTAGTTGATTTCTTTGTAAACAGAATTAGTAAAACGAAGATAAACTTTCATGTTTTGCTATTAACCACGGAATACCTGTGTTACTTTTTAAAACAACTTGCCGGAAAACCTTGGCTGGCAAATTGATTCTATTCCTTTGAAGTATCAGTGAAATTATATAGACGCTCGATGAAACAATCATGTAAACAGAGACATTGACATTATGTTGGTTAACGCTAGTGAACCACTTATTTTTATGAAATCTATCAATTATAGTGGTATTAATCACAAGCAAGTGTATAATCGTATATCGCTTACGGCAAACAAATTTAGGAGTTATGATAAAAATGTAATCGATCGTTACATCAGGCTAATTAGAGTTTAATCTTTGTAAATGAGGGCTGTACGCTTGAGATGATCGAAACTAGATAATTTATGCACCAATGATGCCAAATGGTGCAATCAGCATAAAACGAACCTGACAACTGACCGCACTTTTGAGATGGAGTAATTCCATATTCAGAGCTTTTAGACGTTTTATGGGAATACGGGCAACATCTTTGGAGATAACTAAATGAAACTAATTTATGCGTGAATAGGCTTCCATTTGACCTATAACAAAGTGACATCGTACGCTAATGAAAATTGAGACTGAAATTTTGAAAATACTATGGATCAATGCAAAGTACTTCGTAGCAGAGAAACGAATCTAGTCTTGACGTGTCACGCAGCTCCAGCTATTTTAAGTGAACAATTACAATGTCAATGTAATGTATTCTATATTCCTTGGTGCCATGCATCTGCGAGTTCTCCTGAATTGGAAAGTGAGAGAAGATGGTGGATGGGAGTTCGACAGAAGCGATTAGTTCTATCTTCATGTTCCTCTTAAAATGAGCCTATAATCACCTCATTTCTGGATAGTCGAACTCTGTGAAGAACCCTTGCACGGGAGTTCCCTGAAGTCATGCTCCTGAATTCAGGGAGAGAATTTCACTGAATTTTGGGAACTAATCTGAATTTCAGGAAGTGCCTGAAAACTTCTGGAAAATGTAGCTTCTGGAAATTCGCGAATTTTTCTGGAGTTTCGACGGAATGTTCCATGGGACGAATATCGGGAAGTTTTCGTTAATAACATCGCCTATGTGCATCTTCAGGATCGTTTGCGTAACAAATCTTATTTGATTTCGTCTGAAAGAAATAGCGAAGACCAGCTGTATCACGATGATACGATCATATCTTTATGGCAGATAGTCAACATTTCAGCTGCGTCACGGCAATGGAGAAGATCAATTCTGAATCGGGAACATCCTTTGGCATTTGAAACAGGCATCAACGCGTGCTGGACTTGACTATCATTCCCGCTGTAAATTACAGATCGGCATTATCATCGCATTCCCCGCAGTAAACGAAGAGCAGATACTGGCAGTAAACTGGTCAAACAATCTTGAAGAAGTACGAAAATCAGCATCTAAAAATCTAATGATCTGGATGTTAGTGATTATTTGAGATGATCTTGTGGGGCAATAACAGGAAATACAACCTTGGCTAAAGTTGGCCTATTTGCTTGTTCAAGTTGCTAATCAGAATCTAAAGTTGTTCAAGGCAGCTGGCAAATACGATGAACCAGCCAGAAAATTATCCAGAGCTGTCTTAGCCCTTCCAGTCGACAACAATATATATGGCAATGAGCCATCTGAAAACACTGTTTCATTCCTGTAAGAGCAACCTCTTTCTCCAGGCTGAAGATGCAATTAATGATTTCTTCCGGAAATCCAGTAGTGCAATTCATATGTGATGACGGTGTCTGATCTATCAGTATGTTCGCAAAACAACAATATGTATGGACGATGTTATGATGAAGCACATTTCAATTTGTGTGAAATGTCTTTCAGGTATATGGTGCTTGAAATTATCTCAGTAGTAACCCCAGCTTCGCATTTGAACGATGAATAATTTTTCTGAAAGTCACGTATTTGTCATTTCACCCTAACAGGCAATCTTTTGTTTGCGAAGAAGATTGTTCATATCGGTAATAGTTATAAATCTACCATTCATCAAAATGCGGACAAATGATCTACGGGCACATAATTGTTTCCAGAATTACAACAATCGGTGCCACTGCTGAAAACTGCCATCCTTTTCTGTCATAATTTTTCTCGTGCGTTGTGCAATCTGTAGTTCGGTAATTTTGTCAGTACTGCTGCGAACTCTGCAAGCAAATTTTGCATAACGAATGTTATGATGCTGATATCGTGCATCCGCCTGGTAACAGCCACGATTTTGAATTAACGCTTCAGTTATCGAAAGATCATCCCGCAAATCAGCATTATAACGTATTAGTGTTGATGAACGACGAAGAAGCCGGAAGACAGCGTACTGACGCGTCCTTCGTATGTCGCAAAGAAGCAGAGATAGCGCCATGCGCCAAGTATAAGCGAGCTGAATAATCAACTTACAGAAGATGGTGACTGGAAATCGCGACGATAAACGTCGTATGATAAAGTTAATACCTTGACGTGCTGACGAAATTTGAGTGCTGGACGACAGAGCTACGACAAGGCAAACGCTTCCTGGAGCGCCGCGGTTGAAGAAGGCAAATATTTCCAGAGCTATCAAAATTAGCGAGATGAAGTAACATTTGAAGATAACTGCATTAAGACCGGAACAAATCAGCCAGGAATTTATCTGGTACCTACAAAGCGTCTGCACACCTTTTCTGGTATTTGACCGGAATGGCAATCTTCTGCTCCGGAAATAAAGGAGCCGTAATTAATGCTGCCAGCAGCGTTCAAGTGAAAGTTGCAAGAACCGGCAACGCATCGCAATCAACAATATTAGGCCAAATAAGAGCAAATATCGAACTAGCAAGAAGACTCAAGCTGTTGTGAGCATGAAGCTGGATTCAGGCACTACTACGTATCAAAGTGGACAGAGGAACTGTAAATCTTATGGACCATTCGCATTCAGCAAGAAGCAGCTGAATATTTCTTCTGTATTCTGTATTAATACAGACTTGAAAGGAAAGGAGCTGACAATAATAAAAACTAGATCGACTCATACACGTGCATTTGATCATTTTGATCGGCCTGCTACCTCAAAATAGCTTGTCAGTATCTGCTGGAAGTTTGGATGCGAAAGGGAATATAATTTTGGGATGGTGTACCAGATAGTAGAAGGCGTACACACAATACTCATTTTCAGTATATATATTGGCATTTTCAACAGGTAATGGCATAATTGAACCTGCCATCATATTCGGTATCGTATAGTCTTTCATTCAGCCACTGGCAATTCGACTAACACTCAGCTGCCGCCATTCCGCAGCAATCAACAACTGTACAATTCCGCTGGTAATGAATCAACTATAATAATTGATTGATGCTCCTCTAATGTCACCTTCGAGATTTAATTTGAATCGAGAACCGACCAGTTCTCGATAACAAGCTGGTAAATTCTTCAATCTAAACCCTCGAAGGCGTGCTTGGCCGTTGTCCATTACTACTACCAACACCGACAGGCCGTTTGCTACTGACATTAATCACCTTTCCGAAGCAACGCGCTCTAGGCTACGCTTATCAACATCATGATACGACTACCGTAAATCATTTGATCCTTGTAGTTTCAAAACGCGCATCTGTTGTGTGTTACGTATCTTCTGTATATTTTCGCAAAACGCAAACTTGATAAAGTAAGGAAATGAACGTGACAAATCGAAAGGCAGATAAATAAACCGTTTCGATGCGTAACGTAATGAAAACATTGATCACTAAAACCGCGATATTTAGCATTCGGCCTGTAATGAAAAGGTTTAAGAGAAGAGATAAGAGAAGGGAGAATAACGTGTAATAGAATAAACTCTCGATGACCTGTACGTGCCACTACAGATGAGATTTATTGAGCGATTCACCATTCATACTAACAGAAGGACGAGATATTGATAAACGTACCATTTCTTTCTTCTGCGAATCATATATTACATTTTGACTGAGCACATTCTTTAGTTGTGATGTTATCACTTTCAATGTTTTGGTTTGAATATGTCTGAGTAAAGTACTGGAAAATTCGAATCAACCGTCTGGTGACTCGCATTTGCATTTGTAATTGGCGCCACGATAAATTACGAGTCACCAACGTTGCTAATGGTCTGGTATCGGCGCTGATTGGAGTGAAACCTTGATGTAATGTAATTCACTTCGCGCGCATCGTATATAGCACTGCGTATTGATGATTTACGTATTTGATAAGATGTTGGTTTTTGGCGATGAACGAGTTTTGTACCACTTCTTCGAGGTTATAAAAACGGTGATTCGAATGCCAGGTAATCAGGAAGATGATCAATGTGTGACAAATCTCAGAGCCCCTGTTGACAAGATGAGAACAAGTCAACGTAAGCTCCAGTCGCGGGTCAGGAGCAATTTTCCTGGTGGAGTGGTAACATCGATGAACTGTGTGTAAGATTGTCAGTCGTGATGGGCAGTCAGGTATGTTTGTGCGTTGAAGATATTTCTGGTTGGAATGGTGAAAAGTCATTATGTTTTGAACAGTAAGTTCGAAACGCAACTAAAAGGGCGGTACAGTCAAAATTTAGTCAATATCAACTTGACGTATTTCTTCAGTTTTGCATTCGCCTGAACGCGATTTTAGTATTGTGTGTGTAAGTGTTGCTCTACGAGATCCTTCTTCGGGAAATGGAAATGCTAGATGGGAAGGCTTGGCATCATCAAGTGCAACAGAAAATGCTCTGCTGTACTTCAAATCAACCGTTACAGAGTAACAGTGTTTGAGAACGTTGTCGTGCAATATCGCTGAAGAATCGGCAAACCTGAATGCGACAACGCCATTTCAAGCGGCCGCAACAAATATATCGAGATGCCTCAAAACAGGTGTATCGTCTACAACCGTGCATCGAAATAAAGTAGTATCGTAACAAATTGTGACTCAAATCACATGATAAACAAAATACGACGATAAACGATCCCGGAGGCTGTACAGCGATGCTGACGAAACTGACGCCTTCTCGCTGGACAGGTTATACGGCAAAGAAGGTAACAGATATTTTCAAGCGCACAAACATCAAAATTCGCAAAATATCTGGTACAACAAGCCATCTATACCTGTAATGAAAGCAATAAACGCTCAGTATCAACCAGAAATTTATATAAATAATGTTTGGAATAAACGTCTGCTGAAACTGCGGTGCAATTCCTATATTTGGCCGAAGTTACAAATTACGGCTCGCGTAGATGTGCATATCAACAACGTGCGGAATCAGTTCCCGAGACAGAACCTCAGCTCCGCCCAATTGAAGAATGCCTGGGTAAAGAAGACCAAAACTGCTGGAAATTGGCAGTTCTGGAGCAAACTGCTGCGGCGAAGAAGTGGACAGGCAATGTCGCTCTCGTCTGATGGCAAAGTCAATAAAATTGAAGGCCCCTAACAGAATATATTTCACCAATTCTATACTAATTGAGCGAAAGACAAATTTAATTTGATTTTCCAAATCTTTCTCGATTTTACGCGTTTTCCCTTCGATAGGTACGATACCGTATCTAGAACAAATGAGCGACGTTTTCGTTAAATGCAGCTGTTTTTTGATAGGATAGCCGTTCAGCCTAAGGCTGCATTTGGGAGATCGCGAAGATACCTTTTTTCAGTTTGATTTAGATCTTCCAGGTGAAATTTAACTTTTGATGAAGATAAAATCTTTTCGTAATGAATATCAAGAATTGACGGAATCTATCATCAGGATAATATTT
Organism: Aedes japonicus; assembly: GCA_034211315.2. Classification (NCBI taxonomy): domain Eukaryota; kingdom Metazoa; phylum Arthropoda; class Insecta; order Diptera; family Culicidae; genus Aedes; species Aedes japonicus. The sequence goes on along the minus strand of JASCZW010002965.1, from coordinate 382 downwards.
TACGATCTGGCGCAACAAAGGCCAAATAGTGAAGTATGTTTTTTGGAATATAAAACTGTATGGCTATTGGAAATGAAGTTCTACGCGTTTTTTCAGCACCTCTGTCTATTTACGTTGCAGCTCCAACTGTACTGTAACTGTCTAATGTGTCGATATTTGCGACCGTTTGAAAATTGCTAGGATTTAAATCTCCTTCACCTTTTCTTTATTTACGACGCTAACGCCAAGTGCATTCCCAAGTACACTGCAGTCATAAATAGTTATGGCCTTTGATTATGACTTAACAGAGAATAAATATTTGGTATCATGGCAACAAATGGAGTCGTGAATCGATGTGCATTTCGTTATGACGGATCCAGAAACCAGATTTTTGTCTGATTTT
>JASCZW010002964.1:0-22016 GCA_034211315.2 Aedes japonicus | reverse complement strand
TCGTCTGCGTATATGAGTACGAAGTTCGGTCCTAGAAACAAAGTAGCATCGTTGAAGATCAGCGCAAATAGCAAGGGCCCCAGGTTACTTGTGGGACGCCTGAATTATTATTAAACGTACTGGAAACAGCTGAATCAAGCTCCATGCCCAGAACACGACCGTTTAGTAGTTCTGCACAAGTCGCTTTGATGCACCTAGACGGGATAGTTTGTACAGAAGTATTTTGTGATCAATGACGCCAAAAGCGGCCTTCAAATCTGGATACACGGCATCCCCTTGATTTTTAGCTTCAATCTGCATAATACAGGTACTAGGGAAGTTCAGAAGGTTCGTTGTTACAGAGCGGCCTAGCATAAACCCATGTTGATTATCTGTCATGTATTGTTTGGTACAGCCAAGAATGACATTACTTATGACTATTTCGAATAGATTTGATCCCGCAGATAGCCTGGTAATTTATCTGTAGTTCTTCACGGTACTTTATCTCTTTTCTTTAACTCAGGGAGCATGAAGGATTGTATCTACAAAGCGGAGAACTTCTGCTGCTCAAACGATATGTTGAAGATGTGGCCAAGAAGAGTCGCTATGGAAGCACAGTGACAAGAGATAATAGCCGGTACACTTCTCGAACAAAGAACTGAGAAGCGGTGGTCGACTTGTTTAGAGAGAAAGCGTACTTGCCATTAATGGTGGGTTGGAAGACCCTGTCTCCACACCCGCACACAGGGCCGGGACGACTGACGACCGTTGGTAGGACTGGCTCGACTGAGGCGGAGGGCTCGAGGGACTTCATTGCGTCCCAGTGATCGACAGTCAAACGAAGATTGCTAAGGTAAAATTGGCGGGAAACTGCAGTGATGTATGACTATGCTGGAAAGCTCATGAGATCCCATCTCGCTAAACGGAATTGCCTTTAAAGTAGGTTGGAAAGTTTGACCATCTGGATTAACAAGTTGGAAGACCCCTCACCAGCTCCAAACACAGGAACGGAATGGCTTGGATGACAGGAAAAATCGGCTGAGAACCAGCTTTGCTCGACTGTGACGGGTGGCTTAGGGGCTTCCATCATGCTTAGTGATGTGCATTTCGTTATCTGCCTGCTTTGATGACCAGATGAGTGATGCCTGAGTGAGTTAGCCTGAGTTGAAGAGTTACGGTTATGTGTAGCAGTGAAGCTGTAACGTGAGAAGAAATCAGGCACATGGACGATACTTGAACATATATGCTTGCCAGAGATAGATTTTCGTGAGAACCCTTAACCAGCCACAACCGAAGGGCCAGGACGACTACGTAGGCAGGAACTAATAGTAAGTGTGACTTTGTTTAGTGGTTCAGGAACTCCCAAAGCGCTGTTGGCAATGCGTCCTGGATATATTCTTTTTGTTGGGGCGTAGAACCACTGCGTCCACTGAGTTGAACATTTGTGGTAGTTCTGGATATATACGCAACAGCTGGTGGTGACTTCCACATGATTTCGAAATAATTTGTTGCTTCGACGAGTGCAATTGGCGATGGACTTGGATTCGCAACAGAAAGTCTTCGAAATTTTCGCGAGCTTGTAGTCCACGAGCTGCCGTTGGCCATGTCGAAGGGTCAAGTGCATTGCTCTTCAAAGCTAGGTAGAGACCAATTTTGAAAGCAACGTAGGACCTGTTGCTGGTGTCTGTACCGTTAGCCACCAGTTTTACCACCTCAGGATCATTGTCAGTTCCTAAATTGGCTTTGCTTCATCTATAGTTGAAATTGCGTCGTTCGTTACAACAGGTCTAATAGAGCCAGAACTTGTTAGCTGGTTTTTCCCTGACAGGCACAGAAAAAACATTTTGACTAATTTGCTTCAATCCAGATTGACATTCAGGAGGTTTTCGTGCCCCTGAGTCCTTTCCACAAGGCCGTCTATTGACACGCATCGATTCACCAGCAAATGGTCATTAGTTGATTGCTGGAGATTACTTTGTCAATGAAGCTTTAGAAGAAATCTGCTTTATTTCAGTTTGAAGATTTTCAATTGCATTACAGAGCGAAGTCAAGGGTGATTTGTTATTGGCGTGATTCGCATGAAATTTTCAAACAAGTCGACACAATTGTCACACATCCAATGCAGGTTTTTCCCAAGCGTCGTGAAGAAGTTCATAAGGGCGCGTGTCACACCAGAACAGTTCATGTGAAACACCTAACCACAGTAACCACGGCAGACAACAGAGTCGATGCCGGCAATAAGCAGACTGCATTTAGTGCAATTTTTCTCTGTGCTGCAGCATTGTGAAGAATACGCCTTACAGTAGACTATGATGTACATTGTTTGAGCAAATAGCAGTATGCTGTCTATTGTACACTGTGCAAGAACGAACAGTAATGCTGTTGACAGGGTTTGATGGCGATGAATATGACGGTGACAAGCTTTTGCTTAGATGCATAATTGCACGCAATGTATAGCTTCTAAAAGATGCCGTGAGATGTAGCTGCGCACAAAAAAATGTGCGGGAAGGTGTGGAAGGAATGTTTTATGACCACAGTCACTGAAAAAAAATTGACAAAATTAACATATTTAATACTGCAAACTCAAACAATTAACTCACGACGTAACGAAGGGATCATAAACAACGTATTTAGCGACGGATTACAAGTAAAAACGGAAAGCAATAAGCTAAAAATAAAAATAAAAATTGCACTCAAAAAATCAAACAACAACAAACAAGCAACATCATTAATTCGCGGCTAACATATGGAGTCCATATTATGGACTGGAGGTCACGACGATGAGGATTAAAACCATAAAAACGAAGCTAGCACCTAGTTATTGAAGAGCGATTCGGATTACCTCTACCTTCAACGCCGACCATCGCGGCTTGCCGAGGCAGGAATTCTGTCGCTTGACAAGTTCATTTTAAGAGCAATATACCCATAGGCGTAGCCAGGATTTCAAATAGGGTGGGGCAAGATATTTTTTTAGAGAGAGAGAGAGAGAGAGAGAAAAAGAGAGAAAATGAGAGAGAGAGAGAATTACACCGTCTTCAACCACTGGTTGCACAAACTGTACACATAACATTAATAGTAGGGAAATTTTCACGTTCCACCGGCTAGAGCAGGAATCGAGCCCTCACTTTGTGACAATCCGCCTGAAAGACGGGTGGATTATCTTCTCTACGCTTATCCAAAGTACTTTACAATACCTGTCAAATTTTGACAACAAGATTCAACAATTCTAGGCTTGTTCTGGAATTTAAAAATACAAAAAGGATTTTCAAAACCTTAGGTTTTCCACATATTTTAAAACCGAACCGCATGGTAAAATCTAGCGGGTACTTCATGCGTCAAAATATTCACTTTACAGTCGTGTTGGATTTTTATAAAGGATAACCACCGGTTTGTTCACAGTTTGTATTTGTACTTTTCCTCCACGACCCTCTCACCCACACTGAAAATTAAAATTTTATTTTATTACGAAACCGAAGGTAAGACTATAAAATATATTCGTTGTATTCGTTGTGAATAGATTTGTACTTTTCAAGAAGCTACCTTCGTATTCAATGCCACACGCGTAACTGTCTAAAACACGAAGCATTTATTGGCACAGAAAGAACATGCGTGCATTGTACGAAAACAATAGAAATTACTACGAATATTTTGTAATCAATAAAAAAGAAACTCTGGTGGTTGCAAGATTGACTGAAAGATCTTCTATATTGACTTAGTATGTAATTGAAAAAAAAAATGAATTAAAAAGTTAGGGGGGGGGGGCAACGGCCCCCCTCTGCCCCCCTCTGGCTACGCCTATGAATATACCATCGAATTCCTCGAAAAGACTTCCGGACCGATACCCGTGGAGCCAGGGGCTGGAACATGCTGAAAACAAGAACTGACTTTTCAATCAAAAAGCAGTACAAAGCAGATTCCAACACGGTTGCCATCAGAAAAAAAGGTAGCTGAGCTGTAATCAACCCGCTATGCAAATCACACTGTCCGTTTTTCGGACGGATCACGAGCGCTAGGGAGGATTGGTGTGGGTGTCTCAGGGCCTGATCTGGTCACCTGTCATTGCCTTTCAGACCAGTGCAACGTTTTCTCTGCAAAGGCAGCAGCGGCTCTGATTGCTGCAACAACACCAGTCGAGCGACTGATTGCCGTCTTTGCGGATTCAGACTGGTCACTACGCAGGCAGTACTAGAGTCGGACAACGCAAGACTTTCTTGGATCCAAAAGATTCAGTGGAAGGCGCCACCGAAAACAACGTTAATATGGATTCCAGGTCGTTTCGGAATTCCGTGCAATGATGCAGCTGACCACCTAGCAGCTTCCGGGAGACGACAGGCACTTTACACAAATCGGGTCCCAGCTCCTGACATGAAATCGTGGGTAACCAAGAACAAATGGGCTGAAGAATGGCTATGTGCTGGGCAAGGAGGAACCAGCGAGTTCTTCTTTTTTTTTTTTTTTTTTTTTTAGACGGGATGGAAAATCTGCAATCAGACACCTGAAGAAGGGTGTGTGGATGAGAATGCCAACTCCTCGACCCACTAAAAACCCACCCGTGCCTTGCGCCTTTCTCCTCCCCGGAACCACCTTTCGGTATTACTTCGGGAGGGGCCATTGACTAACTGGCACCCACTATGTCTAACACACCGTAGTCTTCAGTAGTTAGGTCGCCCTTTCGACCTGCCTTTGGTCGTTTCGCCATTTCGATTGGAGATCGAGGACAATCTGGGATGCTGCTACGCATACCGCGTAGATGTCCCGGTCTGCAACATCCCCGGGACCAAATTATCCAGGTCGTGTCGTGACGCTTACGGCGTCATCATGCGGATCTCGCGCCGTCGAAGCGAGGACATGTGAAAGACATGTTCCGCGGTTTCCTGCTCCCGCGCACCCGGTACATGCGAGGACTGTGCATGCCCATATTTGTGCAGTATTGTCTAAAGCACCCATGGCCTGACAGAATCTGCGTTAAGTGGAGTAACTCCCCGTAGCTAACGCTACCGACCCACCCGGATAATTCAGGGTTAGTCGGTGGGTCCACCGACCTTGCGGAGTTATTCCATTCCTCTGCCACTTAACCATTGATGCGGCTCTAGTGGTCTTTCGGATACCTCTTGTTCCACGTTGCTCGAAGCACTCTGCATCCTCTTTTATGACGATGCCTATCGGCATCATCCGCTAGGACACAGACCGCGTCGCGTGATACCGTTCGGTATGCACTAACCACTCTTAGGCACATTGGCCTGTGTGTACTCTAGCTTACCTAGGTAGCACCGCGTTCAAGGCGGTGATCCATGCCGGCCCGCCGTACTAAGTATGGACAGGGCGACACTGGCCAGGAGTTTGCGCTACTCCCTTGCACCGCCGAGCTATTCGACATCATGCGGGATAATGCCGAGATAGCCACGGAGGTTTCTTGCAGCGTAATCGACGTGGCTGGTAAGGACAGCTTATCGTCGATCATGACCCGAGATACCTCAAAGACCTCTTCGATTCAATAGTGCAGTTGCCTGCACTAATCGTAGCGTATTGCTCCGATTTTCGGTTGTTGACAACCGTGACCTCAGTCTTATGGTGACTAGCTCAGCTTTTGGAGCGCATCCATCTCTCCACAATGCCAATGGAGTGTGAGGCCGTCAGCTCCACCTCCTCGATGGATTCACCACATATTTCCAGGGTGATGTCGTCTGCGAACCCGACTATCTTCACCCGCTCGGGAACTCGAGCCGTAACACTTCGTCGTCGACATCGTGTTCCTGCCGGACCCAGGATCGAACCTTGTGGGACGCCTGCGGTGATATGTACACGTTTCTGACCCTCCTCCGGTTGTACACCAGTACGCGATTCTGGAAGTAGTTTCCCAGAATCTTGTACAGTACCCAGAACCTGTAGGCGCTGGAGCGAGTCGGCACAGCTAGCCGCAACTGGCGCTGTTGAAGGCGTTTCTCACGTCGAGGGTGACCACTGCACAGAGCATGCTCCTCGCCTCTTGCGCTGGATTGCCACCTCAGCCGTCTGGTGACGGACGGGGATGGCATCCACCGTCGACTTCCCTTTGCGGAAGCCAACTGGTTGTCCGACAGACCGTGCGTACCCTCCGCTGTACGTTGCCAGTCTGTTGAGGATTACCCTCTCGAGCACCTTACCGCTGTATCCAACAGACGTATGGGTCTTATGCCGATGGATCTCCTGGTGGCTTCCCTGTCTTTGGTAGCAATGCAAGGTTCTGAATTTTCCAGGCGTCCGGGAAGACGCCTCGTCCGACACTTTTGCATGCCCACTTACCTACACCAGCCGCCGAAGCATGGCGCAGATGCCTAGAAAGCGGGCACATGTCCTGGGAATGCAAAGGCCCAGATAGAAGCAACATGTGCAGAAGGTGTGGCACACAAGCCACAAGGCGCGGGACTGCAAAGTCCCCCAAATGCTGATGTGCCGAGAACCGGACGATGGGCGCGTCATGGGGGCGAGGTGCCCGAGCCATGGAGCTGAAGCCAACGAGCCAACTATGATGCGGGTCACACAACTAAACCTGAACCACTGGCGGGGCCGCCCAGCAACTGTTGTGTCAGTCAGTTAGCGAGTCGGATCGGATATCGCGCATACTTCCGACCCATACCGTGTCCCAGCCGGCAACGGTAATTGGGTCACGGACAGGTCCAATGTGGCGGCATTTATGGACGACGAACGCCGTACCCGGTTCGTTTTTGGAGCGCATCCATCTTCCCACCATGCCGATGGGAGCGTGAGTGTCGTCAGCTCCACCTCCCTGGTGATTCTCTCCGCCCACATATTTCCAGGGTGATCTCGTCTGCGAGCCTGACTATCTTCACCCTGCTCGGGAACTCGAGCCGTAACACTTCGTCGTACGTCGTGTTCCATAGCAACCTGGACCCAGGATCGAACCTTGTGGGACGCCTGGCAGGTGATATGTACACGTTTCTGACCCTCCCTCCGTGTTGTACACAGCGCCAGCGATTCTGGAAGTGGTTTCCCAGAGTCTTGTACCGGTACCCAGGAACCCGTAGGCGCTGGAGCGAGTCGGCAATAGCCGCCCAACTGGCGCTGTTGAGAGGCGCGCTTCTCACGTCGAGGGTGACCACCGCACAGTAGCGTACTCCTCGCTCTTCCGCTGGATTGCCACCTCAGGCCGTCTTGGCTGACGGGCCAGGATGGCATCCACCGTCGACTTCCCTTTGCGGAAGCCAAACTGGTTGTGCCGACAGACCGCCTGTACCCTCCGTGTACGTTGCCAGTCCGTTGAGGATTACCCTCTCGAAGCACGCTGCCACCGCTGTATCCAGCAGACATATAGGTCTATATGCCGATGGACTCTCCTGGTGGCTTCCCTGTCTGCTTGGTAGCAATACAAGGCCCTGAATTTTCCAGGCGTCCGGGAAGACGCCTCGTCCAGACACTTTTGCATCACCACCCTGAGGCGTTCCGGGATCCAGCAAGATAGCCGTCTTGACGGCCAGGTTCGGGATACCATCAGGTCCCGGCGCTTTGTTCACCTTTAGCGACTTTGCTATCGCAATGAGTTCGTCATTCGTCACCGTCGCCTCGTCGCCGGCCCCGTTGTGCCGTTATCAATGCTCACGTGGTCACGGAGTGTTCGGCGGGCCGTCCACCGCTGCCAGTCGCCATGACAGCGTTGAGGTCTGGGATACTGAACGCTGGTCATCGGACAAATCTACGGCGGCAGGGCCATGGACTCGGGTCGTGGCTCGGAAGAGGTCCCCCAACGATCACCTGCGGCAGCTCTGATGAGCGCTCGGTTGGAGCCGCCGATCCCCTGGTTTGGCCATTACTACCCGATAGGCGTGCCCCACGGGTTCGCATTGGCCCTCTGACACAGGCCCTCGAACGCAGGCTCGCTTGCTGGCGCTTTATCTCCTCTTTAGAGCGGCCTTCGCGGCGACGGCACCTCTCTGCGCTCGATTCTATCGGCGTCTGACCGCGCTCTTTGCATCCTCCGTCCGGCGTGGAGGCAAATTCTTCGGGGTCGGCAATCGACTCTGTCCACCAATACACCGGCGATCTTCCATTCCTCGGTTTGACTTCCTCGGCATGGTCGCATCGCACGCTCGTGTAAGTGCCATCACAAGTCGTTCGCCGCAAGGTTCCTGGGTTTCGCGTAAAATCCGTTCCCTCTCAAGCGCCTCTTTAAAAGTCTCTACATCAAAGTAGGACGTCCTCCATCTGCGGGCGAATGGAGTGGATGCTACCTCCTTCCGCACGCTGCCTTAGTGGACGATACAATAACGAACCGCCAAGTGGTCGTATCGGGTGTCAGCCATCATCCACCCTCCAATCATTGAGCAGCCCAGGACTGCTGAAGGTAACGTCGATTATCGATTCCGCTCCATTTCTGTGGTATGTACTCTTGGTACCCACGTTGGCTAGGTCCACGTTGAGCCCAGCCAAGGCCTCCAGAAGAATCTGGCCCCTGGGGTTGGTAGGCGGCTCCCCACTCGGTCGCCCAGGCGTTGAAGTCCTCGCTATTACCAACGGGTATAGGCCAGTTAGCTCACTTGTCATACTGTGTCGAGCATGTTTGAAAACAGTTCAATCGACCATCTTGACGGTGCAGTAGCACTGCAGAAGAACGACCATCCATTCGTTTACAACCGCAGAAGCCTTCGTTTAGTGGAAGACACAACCTCCTGAAACCGGGTACTTGCCCGTCGTCCATAATGCCGCCATATTGGACCTGTCCGTGACCCAGCCGTTGCCGGCTGGGACTACGGTATGGGCCGGAAACTATGGCGATATCCGATGCCGACTCGCGAACTGACTGACACAACAGTTGCTGGGCGGCCTCACAATGGTTCAGGATTTGAATTGTGGTGACCCGCATCATGGTTGGCTCGTTGGTTTACACCTTGGCGGCCGGGCACTTCGCCCCCCCATGACGTGCTTATCGTCCGGTTTCCGGCACACATCAAGCATTTGGGGGACTTTGCCGTCCACGCGCTTCGTGGCTTGTGCTGCACACCTTCTGCACATGCTGCTTCTATCTGGGCCTTTGCACTCCCAGGACATGTGCCCGCTTTCTAGGCATCTCGCAGCATGCCTTCGGCGGCTGGTGCAGGCCAAGCGGGCATACTCGACCATCCCACCTTCACCTTCGCCACTTTCAACGCCGCGTCGCGTCGACTGCCGCTACCCTTATGGTTGCAACCTGGGTCCCAAGTGGACCCTTCCGCAGTCGTATGTCTGCGGTGGCAACTCTGACACTTGCTACTCCTTCAGTGCAGTGGAGATCTCGTCTACCTCGGTGATCTCATCCAGGTTTTTGCACTGGATCGTCACCTGTGAGACGAGGGCGCGTACCTCCACACCCTCACCCTAAGGCCTTCTTGCCAGGTCTCCTATAAGCCGGACCCTTCGAGCTGGGTAGATCTTTTTCAGCTCAGGAGCATCTCGCCGGTGCGGGTACGGCGTATACTCCGCACGTCGGCCCCAGGCCCGCCAAATTAGCGTCCCCGCGCATCGCTTTCAAAGACCTCCGGTACTTGACGCGTCGGTCTTACGACGATGGCCTCACCGCGGTTGCGCTTGCGGGCCACCTGTCGCTTTTCCTTTCTTTTTTCGATCTCTTTCTATTATGGACCTTTTTCCATTGGCCCTCACTGCCAGCGGTGCCTCCCTCAGTTCTCCTGGTAGCTTCCGTGCACACCTGCGGTTGTTGTGGGAGCGCTACCGCTCGGCCCCCTATCGGCGCCTGAGACAACTCTCGAGCTGGATTCGCGCCTTCAGCGCTGGGCTCAGCGCCGGGGCCTCTCTCTTTGCGGCCCGTTAAATCGGGTCGCGAGGATGGACCCTCTGACCCCGCCGCCGCGTTCGCGTGGGTTCTTTTGCCTACAGGGGCATCCGACACGATGCGCTTCTTGACGCGCCCGGTGCCGTTTCGCCCGGGGACTGCCTAGCCGCTTGGAGCTCCTGCTCCCATGTTAGATGGGGTGGAGTCTCCGACGGAGACGGACACTTCCGTCTGTGGTCTGCTTCGAGGCTATCTCCCTCGCCCTTTCCGTAGCAACTAGCCGCGCCAGTTCCTTGGCGCTTTGCTCGGCCGGAGCTGGCCTCCAGCTCCTCTCTCCTTACAGGCAGCCTGCCTTGTAAGGCGCTAGCCTAAGGAGGCTCATCTTCAGGTCCTTGGCGATGTTGCAACGCGATGACGTGAAGTCAATAATCGCGTCCAACTGCTCGGACACTTCTTCGACCTTGGGGATGCTCTCCCGCATCCTATCCATGGCCCGGATGAGTCCTGGCCCATCCATGGCCACGCCTAGTCTGGCGGCACCTGCTTCTGATGCCGTGGCACTTCCACAGGTGTCGGACACGCCGGATCCCACCATTTTCCTGGTTGGGGATCTCGCTAGGCCGCCTTTAGCGAACGGGTTCGCTCTCTCTTTCGTTTTCTCCTCTGCCTCTGAATGCTCCTTTTTTTTTGTTTTTTCATTTTCATTTTTATTATTTTTATTTTTATTTTTATTATTTTAGATGAAGCTTCCTATGTATGAAGTCAAACGTGCGACAGCTTGGTTTGAAATGCTGACCACCGAGGCCAGGCACCAAAGTTTCGATGTAATAAATGTATTGATAACTATTATCTTTTGATGCAGCGTGAGGTTCCTTGATTTGTACATCCACATCAACCGGGATGTTTTCCTGATTACATCACCCCAGTTGAAGTCGATTGTTTGTTTCTGGGAATTTAAAAACTTAACTCCCAAAATTTTGACTGAGTCTCGAACATTTGGCCAAACGGTGACATCTACGTTCCATTGCGGTCCTATGTTAACAGCAAAAGTTTTTCCAAGATTCAGCAAGGATCTTGAGCACCGACCGAACTCCAGGAATGTTTGCTGAATAGCACCCATTTTTCGATCGTCAACTACAATAATCGATATGTCGTCTGCATATGCCACCAACAGGTCTAATGGATCATTGCAAATCGTTTGTAGCCTCTCAAGGAGTGGATGGAGGTAAAGGACAAATAGGTGCATGCTGATAGGGTCGCCCTGTCTGACTGAGCGTTGGATTGGGAACTGAGGAGTGAGATTTCCGTTAATGAGCAAACGAGAATGTGAGGAGGACATAATCTTCCCTAAAAGCTGTACAAAGTTTGGATTGAGATGAATGTTCCGCATCACGACCATTAGATAATCTATGTTTACTCGATCAAAGGCGTGGTCAAAATCGAAAGAGATTAATTTTCCACCTTTTCTTTTACAATTGAGCTCGGCTATTCGATCTTTGATTGCAAGTATGGCTTCAAATATGTTCCTATCAGAGTTTGAGCATTTCTGGTTTGAATTTAGAAGATTGTTCGCTACCATAACTTTTTCCAGTCGTTTTTTAAGTATCCTTGACAGCAGTTTATAATCGTAGTTGAGCAGACTGATGGGTCTGTATGCCTTGATAGTCTGATCGTCCGTTTTTTCTTGCATAATACAATCACTCCTTCTACGAACTTTTCAGAATGTTGCTTTGTAGAGCCTCGTTGATGATTAGGTTTAGCTGTGGATGGATTATATCAAATGCTTTCAAATAAAATTCCTTTGGAATACCATCGTTACCTGGGGATTTGCGTGACGCACTTTCTTTGATGGCAAAGAATAGCTCCGTTCTTGTGATTTCCTCCATCATCGCATTATTGGTAATCAAGTCAGGGGGGATAATCCGATTCATGGGAAAATTTTCGTTTCCCGGTAGTTCTTCCGAAGTGTAAAGATCTTTAAAAAAGTTCTGTACATGATTTTCAATGTCAGTTGCATCAGTGAGAATACGTTCTTGGTGTCGAATAGTGCTGATGTTTGTTTTCCGTCGATAGCGATCTCCTATCTGGAACGAGGAAACTTTTTCCCCAGACACAAATCGATCGTTTAATCGCTCGTATGCTTTGGAAAAATTACTTTGAGTTCTTAGCATTTCGGCTTTAATCTTATTCACTGTTGTTGTACCGCCAGGATTCTGGTACAGCGATCGTATGCATCTCTTAATTGACGATATAGTAATTCGTTTTTTGCATGAAATTCACGGAATGCTTCGTTTGTTTTCCATTTGAAAAAACTTTGAATTTTCGGTTTTGCGAACTCAATCCACCAAGACATCCAGCTGTTATGATTGCGACGTTCACGCAACCAACGAGACCATTTTTGCTCAAACTCTTCAAGGTTTGCTTTGTTCAAGATATGGGCACGGATAGACCAATATCCCCGACCATGTGGTCTACCTAGACTTGGTAAACAGCACCGTATTTTGTATGCTTTGTGGTCAGAGAAAGCAGTAGCAAATAACTCTGATGTGCGGAGATGCGGAACCAGCGACCTAGAGATATAAATACGATCCAATCGAGAGGCAGAGTTTGGGCGGACGAAACTATAATCAATCACATTTTGGTTCATACAGTCCCATGTATCTTTGATTTGCAGATTATCTACTAGTTGCTTAAGAGAAGGACTGTAATTGCTCGAACCGGTGGAATCTTTGGTAGCAATAACACAATTAAAGTCACCCCCCAGGATAAGATGTTCGGAAGCAGATTGGAGGTAGAATGGTAACTGTTCTTTGATAAGGTTTTCCCGTGCAGAGAAATTTTGAGTACCAGAGGGGGCATACACATTGCAAATTGTTACTGAGCCGCCAATTTTGACTGATAAAATTCTAGTGTTCAGACTTCGCTGAATGTTGGAGTAAGTGATGTGGGACTTAAGGGCAATAGCGGTTCCTCTCTTTGTGTTATCTACATTAGTGATAACATTGTAACCTAGGAAACACAAATTCACACACTCGACTTCTTGCAAGAGGATAATATCAAACTCCATCAAACGCACGAACGAACGAAGTGCTGCTAATTTATTACCATTCGAAATAGCATTGACATTGATAGAACCAATATAGTAACTGGAAGTAGTAGAATTGTTCATTGTGTGCGGTTTTAGGGGTTTGAGCCGAAATACTCGCGGCTTACTCGAGATTAAAATGGAGGATTGGAAATGGGTTTTGGTTTTAGTTCAATGTATTAGAATTGCGGATTGTGTTTAGAACATCGTTAGAGGTTTTAGTCAGCTTATACTACAGAAGCATCAATTTTGTGCTTTTTTGAACCTTTGGAGCCTTTAGCTCGCTTCACTCTTAAAAACGGTCCACCTTCAGTGGACGACTCATAGCTCTCACTTTCGGAAATCTCCATGGATAAGGGATTTGGAGGAAATAATTGGGGAATTTTGAACAAACTCACTTGGCAAGGTTGGGTGATTTTATCTTGTGCGATCTTCGGGTCCTGTTGGGTGGATCGATCAGCAGTCGACACTTTACTCGCTACGGGATCGACATCAGTCGGACGAGAGGCGGCAGCAGTAGCAGCAACAACAACATCAGCAGCAGCACCATCAGCAGCAGCAGCAGCTCCAGCTCCCATTGGGTTTATCTGGTCTTCGATTCCATCCATTCGTTTATCGCTATCCGCAGCAGTTGGGAGAGACAGAGACGTTCACGGCTCCCTTTCGTCGACTGCGGCGTTTGAGCGAGATGATCGGGCGTTCGCATTTAGTTCGTTTAGATTTGTGGCTGCAAAACCAGGCATGAGTGGGTCCACAATTTGACTCTGGTTCACAACGCTGGCATAGCTTGTTTGTTTCTGCGCTGCTTTTATCCTATTGTTGAGATCAGCTTTTTGTCCCAATAGCTTTCTGTTTTCGACGCATGTCATGCCCGGGTGCGACGGGTTAGTACAGTGTCGACAAAACTGAGGCTGATTTCGGTACGAGATTAGGCTTTCTTCGCCCAGAATCGTAACGAAAGATTTGATGTGGCGGCGTAAGATCAACTTCGCCACCCGCACTCCAGACGATACGCCTTTGAATGCGAAGTTGTCTCCCCAGACCAACTCCTTAATCGAGATAACCTCGCCGTACTGCTTGAGAAACGCAGCGATGTCTTCGTTCCGAATGTTTTCGGACAGATCGTGGATTTTGATTTCTGTGCCACCATCATCCATCATCAAGCGAACCTTAAACTTCGTTTTGTTGATCTCCATCTCGTGACGACCGTTATGTAGATCAACAGCCTCCTGAGCGGTTTTTAAGTCACAGCACTTCACATGCGCGCACTGTTGCGCGTGGTTCATTTGCAGGCGCAGCACCTGATTAACGGTCAGACCAATCGTCTCATGTAGGAAGGAATGAATTTCCTCGAAGGAAGGCCGCTTAGGGAAGTTGGACAAGTCCACTTTGAAGGTGTTCTCACGGGCACGCACGGTAGACATGGTTGCTATGAGGCGATAGCACGGGAATCGGAAGATGATCGATCGTCAGAAATAAAATCTGACGCGATGAATACTCTGCACACCGAGGTGTGAGAAACAAACGATAACTCGAACAAAGCGATACGGAGTTGTTTTGATAAACGTCTGGTCGCGGCGAGAGCTTGAACCTAACTGACCCTTTAAAATAGACCGACATTGCGATCCCCGCACCACTGTTGTCTTTCTTGATGTTAAACCCGCCTGCACCTGTCAATCATTCAGCATCAGACACCGGAGGGTTTTTTTTTCGCAAGGATCGCAGATTTTTCGCAAACTTTTTGCCATAAATTGATTCGACCAAATATTTTTTACTGCCAGTAGTGCATCGTTAGCAGACGACAAGAATACATATGGCTTGCCCACAATTAAAACGTTCGCGTTCCGTTGACGTAAATTTACGGAAAACCTATGGGAAAGCTGTCAAATTAACGAAAACGCATCCACAACTTATCAATTATGGGCCAGCCATTACTCTTTTGTGGTCCCATCCTGGAAGACGCCCCAACGTCGACTGTGATTTTGCTTCGGTAATCAGAAGCTGTTGCTGGACTCCTTGAGCGATACACCAACCTCCGAAGACATCCACTTTCTGCGTCGTTTCTGCATGGCAAGTAAGATGTTCCTGGATATTAGGTGACAATTTGAGTCGTCTGTTGACTCTTTTCAGCTAAGTTGTTATGTAGCTGGAAAAGTCGGCCTGAGCCCGTTACAAAAGTGCATCACAGCCTAACGGATGTTGGCGTCCGCTTCCTCAGTTAGTTTTTCGTATGAAACTGTGAGGTTTGGGGAGTTAACCAGTCTACTGGCCCTGAGAAAATTTTGCAAAGTAATCCTGAACACTTACGGCCCGCAACTTCCAGAAGTTTTGGAAGTCTCCTTGATGTTTAGGAAACATCCCAGAAAATCACGGAAATTTCCAGAAAATCAAGGAACTTCCCTGAAGTTAAGGGTTCTTCCCAGCAGTTCAGAAACTTTGTTAAAATTCAGGGTATTTCCCAGAAGTTCATCGAATTTTCCATAAACGCTGGGAGCTTTACATGAGTTCTGAGAACTTACCAAAAGTTAAGGGTTCTTCTCAGAAGTTCATGCAACTCTCCAGAAGTTTAGAGAGTGTCTCAGAAAATCACAAAACTTTTTTTAAAGCATTTCTTAAAAGCTTATAGAACTTTCCTGGGATGTTTAAGAAGCTTTCAAGAATTTCAGGAAACTTTCCAGAAAATAAGAGAAGATCCGATTCATGAATTAATGAAGCTTTTCGAAAGTTTTCGGATCTTCCTAGAGGTCCAGAGAATTTCTCCGAGGTTCATCAAACTTCCCAGAAGCAGAGGGAACTTTTCAGAAGTTCAGGAAACTTGTAGGAGTTCAAGGAATTTAAGGGTAATTCCCAGAAATAAAGAAAACTTTCCAAAACTTCCGGAAACATCCACAAAGATCAGGAAACTTCTCCAAAGATCAGAAAACTCAGAGAACATCTCGGACGGTCAGAAAACGCCCCAAAAATCCAGAAAACTTCCAAGAAGTATAGGGAACTTCCCCAAAGGCCATACAACTTTTAAAATGCTCAGAGCACTTCCCAGGAAATCGGGAAGTTTCTCAAAAGTCCTGGAATCTTCCAATAATTTCAGAGAACTTCCCCAAAAATCGGAGATCTTCCAAAAAACTCGAGAAACTTTCCAATAGTTCAGGAAACATCCTGGTAAGGAGTGTATCGAATATAAGCTATCCACATACATTTGCGTTGTACGCATGTTCTTGTGATGGGTTTTTAAGCTCTGAACACTGCATGCTGTGCGTTTAACTGTCAGCTTTCTTTTGTTTACTTGTTTGTGCGGTTCAAATTCTGCGTTTTCAAAATGTCGCGTATTGAAAAGGATGTGAAAATTAAGGTTCTGGACGCATGGCTAAGTGAGAAGGGTATTACTATGCGATTGGTGAAGCGGTGAAGCGGTTTGGAATTCATCATGCGAGTGTTTGGGGAACACTATTCTTTGGATGAACTACCAGGAAGAGGCAGAAAACCCGGTTCTTCCAACCCGAAACTGGAGCAGAAAGTGGTATCTCTAATCATGAAGAACAAATCAATGTCAAAACGTGATTTGGCCAAAAAAGCAGGACCGAGTGTCGGAATGATCCAGCGTATCAAGAGGCGAAACCACCTGAAGACCCACAAGAAGCAGAAAATCTCGAAACAAAGTGCAGAACAGAAGAAGCGAGCAGCAACAAGGGCCCGGAAATTGTATTCGCGTCTTTTGCAGCGTCCGGATGCATGCGTTTTGATGGACGATGAGACCTATGTAAAGGAGGACTCAAAAACCCTTCCAGGTCCACAATCGCTTTACTGCTGTCGTTGGGGAGGATGTGAGCGATGCGGACAGGTCGATTCAAGTGGAGAAATTCGGTCGAAAGGTACTGGTATGGCAGGCAATATGTTCCTGTGGTTTGAAGTCAACCATTTTTTACACTACCGGAACTATAAATGCGGAAATCTATCGATCTGAGTGTCTCCAGAAGAGATTGTTGCCTTTATATAAGAAGCATAGTACACCTCCACTGTTTTGGCCGGATGTAGCATCGGCTCAATATGCCAAAAGCACTCTCAATTGGCTTGCGGAAAAGGGTATAGATTTTGTTGAGAAAAATATCAATCCACCAAATTGCCCTCAGCTTCGACCCATCGAACGTTACTGGGCAATCGTGAAGAGGGTCTTCAAGAAGACTGGTAAGGCAGCTGGGAACATGCAGGAGTTCAAAAAAATTTGGGCTCAAGCGTCCAAAAAATGCGATGCAACACTTGTCCGGAACTTGATGAAGAGCATTCGATCCAAAGTTCGAAAATTCGTGAAGGAATAACTTAAATTTCATCCGGTCTTCATTATGTTCAAGTTTAACCTCGTACAATAAAGGATCAATTTTTTGTATGAATAAAATATCGGTTTTCAACAAAATTCGAAAGAAAGTTTGTGGATAGCTTATTTTCGATACACTCCTTACACTTAAGTTTTATGAAAAAGTTAAACTTCTTACAACTGGATAATTTTTCGTACCGAGTCAAAGGGAGGATACAAAAATCAGGTAGTGTATTTTATGCTTAATAAATCTCTTGAAATTTTGTATCATAATCTTGGAAATCCTTAAAAGTTTTTCTAAGGTCCAAAAAATCTTCGAAATGCTATTTATTTCACAAAAATTCCACCAATTGATTAAAGGCAGCATAATTAATCATCAATTAAAAGAGAGATTTGAGCAATAAAAAATGAAAAAAGTGCCATTAAATTATTAAGGCCTGTGCCACCAAATAATGTGTGATCAGCATTAAAAATTAGGAATGAGCAATAAAAGATGAGAAAGATCTTCGGATAATCTAATTGTGACCGGTAAATCTATCAAATAAAGCAACAGCTATTAGTATATGTGCAATTAAATATGGCAGTATTTCCACCAAATTATGTAATTTGAGCACTAAACTATTCGCATATGTCTTTTAATTTTGTTGGATTTTCCCATAAAAACAGTAAAATGAGCAATGGATAAATAAATATCCATTGCTCATTTCTACTGTTTTTATGGGAAAATCTAACAAAATTAAAAGACATATGCAATAGTTTAGTGCTCAAATTAGTAATTTGGCGAAATACTGCCATATTTAATTGCACATATACTAATAGCTGTTGCTTGTTTGACAGATTTACCGGTCACAATTAGATTATCCGAAGATCTTCTCATCTTTATTGCTCATTCCTAATTTTTAATGCTGATCAGACATTATTTGTTGGCACAGGCCTTAATAATTTAGTGGCACTTTTTTCATTTTTTGGTGCTTTTTCTGAATTACTAAGTGCAGGTAAATATTTTAGCCTTGATTAAAAGTTTTGTAAATCGATCAAATTTCCAGATTGTTTTTAATGTCTCGTAAATTATTAAAATATTTACAGTATACCGGCTAAATCAGCTTCTCAAAGTTCCCGTTATTTCTAGAAAGTTGTTTTCACTCCCTGGATGATCAGCAAACTTTGTGGATCGAAGCTTCCAGAAACGTTGAGAATTTATCGGCAATTCAATGGACTTCTATGTTCCTCCAGAGAAGATTTCATGATTATCTAGAAACTTTCAAATAGTTTCTTCAACTTCTGAGGAGCTTTATCAATTTCATATGCCCAGAACATGTTTTTTCAAGAGTTCGTTTAATTTTTAGAAACTTATATAAGTTCAGACAAATTCACTTTTTTGCCGAGAAGTGCATAGAGTTGTCTGAAAGCTGTAGAATATGCAATTAAATAATTTGATATTTAAAAACGAATCCTGGAAATATCAAAGATTTTTCAAACTTCCCAGAAATACAAATTGAATCTTTCATCAAGATATCATTGGTTTCTTCCAGAAATGGCCCCTGTAAAATTTGTCCCTTCTCCCAGAAGATAATCCTGAATACACTGCACTATGGTTCAGATCACGAACTTACGAGGAAACATGCTCCCAGCGCCTAAACTTGAATCTTTACAGCAAAGTGATGTTGTACAATATGGTTTGTATCACTAAGGTCCATTTTTTTATGTTAATTATATTAGGGTGGTTTCCATTTTCACGCAAATACAAAAATTATCTTTTTTATTTGCAGAAAAAGACGTTTACATTCTTGGGCAAAGTTGTAGCGCAGAACATTTCATGGAGAATTCATTTATAAATTTTATTGTAGCTTGAAAATTGACCGATTTAGAGCAATTCTCCCTTATTAACTTAGGGTGTACCAAAAAAAAATGTTTTTTGCCCTAACTTTTTTATTTCAATTCTCACTGTAAAGTTGTGTTAAGACGAGTTGTAGAACTTATGAAGGCGCGTATTTTGGTATTCAAATTTGCTACTAGCTTTTACCAATCAAATGTTCTTGAACTTCTTCTTTAAAAATTACGCCCTTTTAAAATTGTAAGGGCAAAAAAAAAATAGAGATATCATTTAAAAGGGCAATTTATATTGTTTAACATATGTGAAAACTGAAGTTATGTTATCTCTGTACCTTGATAAAATTACATTTGAATCTGGGATGGTTTTAGAAGATAAACTTCAATAACTATTGGTTGAAGCTAGCGGCAAAGTTAATATATCAAAATACGCGTCTTTAAAAGTTCTACAACTCGTCTGAACACAACTTTACGGTGAGAATTGAAATAAAAAAGTAAGGACAGAAAAACTTTTTTTTATGGGACACCCTAAGTTGACGAGGGAAAAGTTTCTCTAAATCGGTCAATTTTTAACCTTAAAAAAAAAATAGATGTGAAACTTGAAATAAAAACGAAGGCCCATTTTTTTATGTTGATTTAAATTAGGGTGGTCCCCATTTTCACGGAAATACAAAAACTAACTTTTTTTTTGCAGAAATAGGCGTTCAAATTTTTGGGCAAAGTTCAAGCGCAGAAAATTTCATGGAATATTCATGCATAAAATTTTTTGTAGCTTAAAAATTGACCGATCTAAAGCAATTTTCCCTCATCAATTTAGGGTGCACCATAAAACAATGTTTTTCTTGTCTTAACTTTTTTATTTCAATATCCACCGTTAAATTGTAGTAGAACTTATAAAGGCGCGTATTTTGATATATTAACGTTGCCGCTAGCTTCAATCAATCAATAGTTATTGAAGTTTTTCTTCTAAAACCTTTCCAGATTCAAATTTAATTTTCTCAAGATACAGATATAATATATCTCTAGTTTCCACATATGTTAAACAATATAAATTGGCCTTTCATATAACAACTTTAATGTATTTTTTTGTTCGCCTCAATCATAGAAGTCATAATTAGAAAAGTCGTATTTTTTTTTAGAAAAACTTCAAGAACTATTGATTCGTTAAAGCTCTACAACTCTTCGAAACACAATTTTACGGTGGGAGTGGAAATAAAAAAGTTAGGGCAAAAAAAAACATTTTATTATGATACACCCGAAGTTGATAAGAGAAAATTGCTTTGAATCGGTATATTTTCAAGCTACAAAAAAAAATTATATTCGAAATCTCCATGAAATGTTCTGCTTTGCGCAAGAATGTAAACACCTATTTCTGCAAATAAAAAAGTTAGTTTTTGTATTTTCGTGAAAATGGGAACCACCCTAATTTTAATCAACATCAAAAACTGGACCTTAGTGATATAAACCATATTGTAGAACATCACTTTGCTGTAAAGTTTAAAGTTTAAGCGCTGGGAGCATGTTTCCTCGTAAATTCGTGATCTGGACCATAGTGCACTGACTCCCAGTAAACCTGCCGAAAGTTTCAATACAACGAGATTCTCGAAAATGTATCTGTATGAGGAATTCGCGAGTGCTAATCATGGCCAATCCAGCAATGAACCGATTGTTCACTTTAAGGACTTCATGATTTTTCATTTCCGGGCAATCGAAATCCTACCATTCGGAATCTCATTTTGCCAAATTAGTTGTAAAGTCCACAGCAGTTGCAATTCCAGGAGCTTACGTACAGGGTGCGGCAGAAAATAATGCGAACATTTGTTCTATTTCTTTCAAATCCCATTTTCAACTAATTCAAGCAATAATATCAACATTTTCCAGTGCAGTTATCTTCATAAAGTCCTTAAAATAAATTTATTCAATGTTTCCTCCATTTTTATTAATAACATCTTCGAGCCGACGCCGGAAGCCAGAGCATGCCTTTCGGACGTAGTCCGCTGACATTGACTGCCATGTGTATATCATGGTTGACTTCAAGGTTTTCACACTAGGGTGTGATGTTTTGCAGACTCGTGCTTCAATATATGCCTAATCGAATAATCCAACGGATTAAGATCTGGACTGCTAGGGGGCACTAATCGCTTCGGCCAAAACTTCATGTTATCGTTCAACCATTGTTGGGTTCGATTGGACGTGTCATATGGCACTCCATCCTGCTGTAGGACAACGTTTTGGTCCTCGCAGAAGTTGGCCTTCACTCATGGAAGCACTTGGTCCTTTAAAATACCGATATACACTTCGGTATTGATTTTAACTCCAGCATCAATGTAAACAGGCTGCATTTTCAAACCGTTGGACGCCACCAAGCTAAACATCATGACACCAGCCGGATGTTTGGTTTGGAAAGTTGAATTTCACTCACTTTCGGAACGTTCTCCATTTTCTGCGGTGAAATGAACCGATCCGTGCGGCTGTTAGCCACAGCATCGATGGTGAAAAGCTTTTCGTCGGAGAACAGGATTATCATTTTTCCTTCTTCAACAAGGAAAGCAATCTCTAGGAACGAGTCACTCGTAGTTCC
This sequence comes from Aedes japonicus, assembly GCA_034211315.2. NCBI lineage: Eukaryota > Metazoa > Arthropoda > Insecta > Diptera > Culicidae > Aedes > Aedes japonicus. The sequence continues at coordinate 469 of JASCZW010002964.1, read as the reverse complement.
TTGACCCGGTCCGTAATCAAGTGGCGTTTCACTCTGGCTCTGGAAGATGCTTGCAGGCAGGGTTGCGGCTTATCATTTTTGACTCAGGCATATTCATTTGCCAATATCTCCTTTCAGAGGGTCGATTTGATAATATGATGTATGATGAACTTGTAGTGCATAAGTAGACCTACAACTTTCTTTAACAGTACATTGCTCTAACTCCTATATCTTCGACATGCAGAGCGTATATTCACAGTGATCTTCACGATGATAATCGCGTGATCTTCACCGCGAATATCATCGCGAAGATCACTGCGGAATATACGCTCTTATTCCTCAGATATGAGATAGAGCTATGTATTGTTCGACCAAGTTGTAGGTCTGCTCAGCACCATAAGTTCATCATGCATTATATTTTGAAATTGAGCTTCGAGAAAAGCTATCGGCAAATGAATATGGATAAGTCAAAAATGATTAGCCACAACCT